>JAJHUR010090566.1:0-12456 GCA_027495735.1 Lutjanus campechanus
AACTTTGGTGCAATCTTGAGGTTCTACAGGAGAACCCTTTTATGGTACAGTCATTCCATCCAGAACCCTCTCTGGGGGCTGCAGACGGAATTTTTCCACCTTCTAATGGTGCTAACAAGAATCCACCCAGGAGGGTTTGGCAAGAACCTTTATATTCCAAGGGTTTCATCTAGAATCCATCGAGAGGGTTCTACCAAGAACACTTTTATATTCCAAGGGTTTCATCTAGAATCCATCGAGAGGGTTCTACCAAGAACACTTTTATATTCCAAAGGTTTTACCTAGAATCCACATAGAACCCTTTTATATTCCAGGGGTTTTATCTAGAACCCACCTAGAGGGTTCTGCTAGGTTTCATCTAAAATCCACCCAGGGGATTATATCATGACCCTCCCGTCCCAAGGGTTTTATTTAGAACCCACTCAGGGTGTTCTATCAAGAACTCTGTTATCTTCCAATGGTTTTATCTACAACCAACCTAGGAGGTTCTACTGAGAACCTTTTTGTTATTTTAGTACAAAAAACCCTTGACGAAAGAGTTCTTCAAGGATGTCAACAACCCTCGAAGAACTCTTACTTACAAAAATGATTCTCTGGGTGGCAAGGGTTCTTTCTCAACCCTACAGGGACAACCTCTTTGGAACCCTTATTTCCAAGAGTGTACACATGCACTCCACATGTCTGTGTCATTGTGTGTGTGTGTGTGTGTGTGTGTGTGTGTGTGTGTCTGTGTGTTTATTGAAGCAGTATCAGCCTAATCTGTGTTTGCTGTCCTCATCGATTGGTGCCACATGTCTCAGGCTGGTGTTTAACCTAACCACATCAGGAACGTCCACTTCGACCCTGTGGTCAATAAAATACATGCACGGTGCATCACCCTGTCTTCACATTCACTAATTCTAAAGCCAGATACTCCATCCTCCCCTCAGTCAGCCTCCCGTTCTCTCAGTATCTACCACTGTTGTCTTTTTTTTCCTTTTTTCTTGCCTCTCACACTCTCTTTAAAGTGTCTATCCCGCGCCCTCGCTAACAAGCTTAACGTTTTCCAACACACCGTGCAAACAGATCTTTGGTTAACAGGGCGATGTGGGAGCAACCACTGCCGCTCAGAGCAGCCACAGGTGGGCTTTCCCCACTTCCCAGACTCTTCTGTGGCTCATTTCTCCTCTCGCAAAGGTTTTTTTTTGATAGTGAATTGGACTGGAAGAGATAAACACGCATCGCTTTGTCAGAGGAGTTTATAAATTTGAATGGTATAATGAGGTCACTGGAGAAAGCTTCGAGAAAGGCCTGATTTGTTTTGCTTTTTTTTGTTACTGGAAGTCTCTGTCTCTGTTATGTTCCTTAACCGCTGCTCTCCACCTGGTTCAAGCGAGCGTCCATGTTGGTGATCCTGCTGAACTGTGTGACACTGGGCATGTATCATCCCTGTGAGGACAACAACTGCGACTCTGAGAGGTGTAAGATCCTGCAGGTAAGACAGCTTTTGGCTTTATATCTATATGTATGTACATGTGCTTGACTGAATGTATTTTCTTTTCACACTGTGTTTAAAGGGAGAGTTCACGCCAAAATCGAAAATACATATTTTTCCCCTGACCTGCAGTGCTCTTTATCCATCTAGTTTTTTTTTTTTCTGGTGTGAGTTGTTAAGTTTTAGAGGTATCAGCCATGGAAATTTCACTCCTTTTTTCTAATAAAATGGGACTAAGTGGCATTTGGTGTGTGTGGCACTCAAAGGACAAAACAATACATTTGAAACCATGACCCGGTCACTCAAGATAATCCACAGACCTTGTTGTGAGCATTTTCATGTAGGATCTACTTTCTTTCTGCAGTAAAATCTACTGGAACTACTTTCTTTAGTAGTAGTAGAAAGAAGAAGTAGAAAGAAACTAGTTCCTGCTTCACATCGAGTAGAAAGAAAGTAGTTCCTACATGAATCTGCGCACAACAAGGTCTGTTGATTATCTTGAGTAACTGGGTCATGGTTTTTGGAAAGAGACGCTGGTTTTGAATTTTTCAAATGTATTTTTTGGTGCTTTGAGCACCACAGGCTGAGTGCCATCTAGTCCCATTATATTGGCAGAGATCTTTACAGCTGATATCTCCAAAACTCACTGTGAGCCAGGGAAAAATGTATTTTTGATTCTAGGCTGAACTGTCATTTTAATCAGTTAACAAACTGACAATTATACATTTACACCCACTTTTCGCCATGATTGGCCCGCTGTGTGTAGGTGAGAAAGTGAGCGTGGTTTGAACTTCTCTCTCTAGCTCTACATTATTGACACATCGATTTCTGACACTTTTCATGTGAACAAGCGAGTGCAGCGCTATAGAACTCTCCCAGGAGAGACTGTCTGAAAATATGTGCTGTCATCCCCGTATCTGAACAATACTGAGCCTCTTTCTCTCGAGGGCGGCTGGCTTTTCACTCCGCCTTTGAGTGTGGCCATTCAGAACAGCTATGAACACTTGTGGCATCCTATATGTTCACTCAACAAGTTCGAAAGAACCACTTCTTTTCAAGCACAACCCAGCCCATTGTCTGATTTGTTGTCTTGGGTCAAGCTTAGAAAATGCTGGATCCTACATTTCCCATAATGCAACTCAGTGATGAGTCTCATGTTTTACCAGCCCAGGAGAGAGGCTCTGTGGTGCGCTGGGATTTTGTAACTAAACTATGATTTTGTGACTAAACTATGAGGTGAACACACACTTTTACCTTTTCTGACTGTGTGGAAATCTGATGTTTTCAGATCACAGATGACAAAGAAAACCACTAATGACAGAGTCAGAAAAAGTAAGTGTGCATCCCAGTGCACCACATGGCATTACAGTGTTGTTGTTTTTTTTACAATGAATGAAACAACTTAATGTGTTGCATTTAATGACGCATTGACAAGAAGGCGCAAATGATTAAAAAGTCTGTTTCACTTCTCATTCTAAAATGCATTGTTTTTAACTGGCGCCCCAGCACTGGTAGTCATCGCGCTGGAACAAACACAGTGTTTCCTACGACAAGACAGGAAATGACTTAAAAGAAAGCCTAAATAATTCAGAATTTGTCATAGATAGAATTGCACAAAGTTTAAAGTTGCGCAATTTTTTATGGGAGTCTGGGCATATTGCGGTTACTTCACAAACATTGTCTGCTTATCCTGGCAGGTGTAAAAGAGCCCCAAAATATAATTTGCTTCGCAGTGAATCAAATGGTGGACTTTCGGGACGTCGGTTTAGTAAGCGGTCCCTCAATGCGGCCCGGGACATATTGAACACTCACTGGTGGAAGAATGTGGTCACATGCGAGCAAGACCACCTCCGAATGTGGTCTGAGCAATCGGATCTCAGTGTGTGCTCAATCCATCTTGGGTGCATTTACGGCTGTAATCAGAGCCGTCCAGGACACATTTTACTTCCCGCTGTTTTGACTCACTGATTCTCTATATAGCTACTAAATCAAATTCCACATGTAAAATAGGTGGATTTTCCCTTTAATGTTTGTTAGTTGTCTGTTTAGTAAGAATGGTTTGTTCTCTTTCACCAATGAGAGGTAACAGCATGAAGCAGAAGTGCTGTTGCCATGGTTACCTGAAGTTTATTACATTGAATTTATTATTGGAAACACTGATCTAACTGTTGATTGGAACTATGTTTGACGTGTCCTGTTGTAAGAAACAACACGGGGACATGATAGGAGGACACCTTTATCACAAGCATTCATTTATTATACCTTGATCTTTATTTAATAAGACAAGAACAACCCAGGGAGAGGCCCTCCAGTGGGATGAGCAGGAAGGGAAAACACAAACACACATTACAGGAATAAGAACGTGACACTTGGAGAAAAGGACAACAAATGCAGAGCAGTGGCTGGAAAACTTCACGCAAACATCACACAGCACAATATGTATGGCAGATTACGAGACAGCTCGAGCATTATTCAAACATACGACAGAGAGCAGGAACACTGAGTTATAGGTACAATTTTCTAAACCACTGCCTTTTGATAGAGATCTCCTGAAACAATGTTTCCCAGCATGTCTGGCCTTTGCAGCTCCCTCTGTTTGCATTAACTCGGACGGAAAATAAACAACATCATGCGAAAGCGTTTCCATTAATTTATTGACCTCTTTTAACCTAACAAACACTAATGGAGGAGCACTGTCGCCCATGTTGTAAAATGCAGGGGATAGAAAATGCATTATTTCTGCGTTGGATGAGGGAATGGAGCGGACCGAGGTGCAGCAGAGTAGATCGGTGTTATCTGGCACTGTTCATCTTGTGCAGTGAAGGGATAATGTGCCAGCAAAGTGGTTCCAAATAGATTGAATCAGAACAAAGTCCTCTTATTTTCTTGTCCACTGACTCAGTGAAATTGAGCAGTTTCATTCCAAAATGACATATCTATAATTTTGAAAATAGAGCCCTCCTTTGAGTATATGCTTTGATATTTAATGTAAGTCAATTTACTGTTTTTTACTGACATTTGCTGTTCTGAAGCATTTCTTTAATGTAGTTATGCCTTCACTTTCACTAAGAAATGGGTGCATACACATATCTTTCTTTTATGGAATGTAAACATTACTTTTTCGAGAAAAGGAGAGGAAATGAAAGGAGAGGACAGAAAGGACAAGGAAGGACGTAAAGAAAACAAGTATAAGATACAGAGGGAAAAGTAAAAAGTAAGAGGAAAGGAAAGGAAAAGTAAGGAAAGAAAAGAAATGATGGAAAGGAAATGAAATAAAAGGAAAGGCAGGGAGAGAAAAGGAAAGGAAAATGAGAAGAAAGAAAAAGAAATGAGAGGAAAAGAAAAGGAAGGAGGGAGGCCAAGGAAAGGAGAGAAGAAGTGAAAGAAAGGAAGTGACAGAGAGGAGAGGAAAGAAATAGAAACTAAAGGAATGGCACAGCGAGCAAGGGAAAGTAAAGTAAGAAGAGAGAAATGGGAGAAAAGTAAAAGGAAGAAGAGAAGATAAAAGGACAGGAGAGAAAAGGAAGAGGAGGAAAGGAAAGGAGTTAAAAGGAAGAGAGGAGGAAAATAAACCAATGGAAAAGCGGGGGGAGAAAAAGAAAGGAAATTAAGATGTAAGAAAAGTAAAGAACAGACAAAAGGCAAGAAAAAGGACAGCAAAAGGAAGGAGATGGAGCAAAGGAAAGGAGAGAGGAGGAAATGAAATGGGGGGAAAGAAGAGGAAAGGAGAGGTGAGATGAGAAGAGAGGAGGAAAATGAGGAAGAGGAATCAAAGAAATGAGAGAAGAAATGAGAGAGGAAATAAAAAGGAAAAAGAGAGGAAATAAAAAGGAAAGGACAAGAAGGAAGTAAATAAAACAAAAGAAAGTCGGGGGTAGAGAAGGAAAGAAAATAAGAGGAGATATAAGGAATAAAGGAAATGACAGAGAGGGGAGGAAAGGAAAAGCAACCAAAGGAAAGGAAAATGAGGAGAAGGAAAGGAAGAGGAAAGAGAGGAGGCCAAGGTTATGAGAGGGAAGGGAAAAGGAGAAAATGGAAGGAAAGAACAAGAAATGAGAGGAGAGAAGGAAAGGAAACAAAAGGAGAGGGGGGAAAGGAAAGAAAAGAAAAGGAAAAGAGACTAATTAGAGGGAAAAAGAGGAAATGAATTAACAAGACAGAGGAGAATATGGAAGGAAAACTCCAAAGAATAAAAATGGTTTGAGATGAAGAAAGAAGCATGAATAACAGAGGAGTGGAGGTTTTGAGGCTGCTGTTGCCAGGGCAGCCCAAGCCCACTGCTCGGCTCAGAGATCTGAGCTGTGATTTAATTCAGTGAGTCTCCTCTCTGAAGCGCAGCTCAGTGTACAGCCTAGAGGTTAAATGCATTCTCATTAATTCCTCGCTTCCTCCATTTCAATCTCCCCATCGCTCTCCACATCGATATGTTAGGAGATCGTAAAGGCTCGTAACCTACACACTCGTCTCACACTCGTCTGGAACCCACTGACTCCACTTTTCTCACTTTCTACACACTCTCACGTCTCTTTCTTTTCCTCTCCCTTACGCTCTCACACTCTTGCAACACGCTGTTGCCTCAGTCCCTTCTTACTTCTGTGCTTTTTCTCTTTTTAGAGAGAGTTCAGTTTGACTTTCAAAGGTCAAGGTTCACTTTTTCTATCATTCTACAGTACAGAAGTGGTATCTGGTGGTGCAGCAGTGAATACTTCTTTTATAATTACAATAAATATATTATAACTTATAAAATATGAATAATTACTGTTAATTAATGATGTTAATAATCCCACAGAACATTCTGCCCTAGTAAAATAATAATATTAAAATAATTCTCCACTTCCCACCTCCATTTAATGTAACATCATTTTCTAAAAGATTTTTTGTTTTTTTTACTTTTATTATACTCTCTTCTGTCTTTTTTGGGGATATTATTTAGCCGCGGTCATGCATTCATTCAGTCATTATTCTAGCTTTGTATGGTACTTTACTTTTCTGACATACTTTGGGGTATGTATGAAACAGCTTTCAAAAATTATTTCTAAAAAGGATGCACGCTTTAGAAGTTTTTTGTTTCTTACCACTTGTCAACACAACGTATCCTTAGCATGATGCATATGATTTGAAATATTACAGTATGACTCTAAAGGTAAAAAAAAAAAGAAGTAACATTTACGCAATAAAATGTCTAAAAACAACTACCTGTGTAATACATTTTGCTGAGTTGCATAGACTATTATCCCAAATGGTTCCAACAATGTTCAAACCTAAAGAAATGCGTAATTGTAATCAAGGTAATTGTGCATTTCATTCTATCGTATGTCAGTGGTTATGGTAACCCTTTTAAGTGAGGAAGGAAGTGGCTGAGCTAGCTAGCGAGCCACCCTATTGTTTCCCGTCGTTTGTATTGCTCACTTGGGACGGAGCACAATTATTCATCGCTGTTTTTGTGTCTTCTGTGTCTTTTGTTGTTGTTTTGATTGGAAGGCCCCTAGTGGCGGAAATTACATACTGTGCCTTTAGTTGGTAAGTCGATCACTGGTAAAAATGAAAAAATAACTGATCCAACAAACAAATAAGAAATTTAATAAGATATTCTGTTAGCGTCAGAAATAGTTTGTGGGACTTTCTTTCGTATGTCGACCCAAGGGCTAATATCCCAAAGTGATTTTATTATTTCAGTCTTTGTTTAATTAGTTTACTATCTTCAATACAAAAATTACATTTGCAATTTGGCAAGAAGCTAAAGTGTCCAAGTTGTGTAGGATGAGATGTTTTTCTTTATTGCTGTCCTGATACATGGGAGAAATGCAAAGATACATTAATATGAAAATGTTAAAAATCCCCCCTAGCACAACATTAATGCAACAGTGCTCCACAGTTACATGTGCTACATGTTTTAGGGCCTGAGTTCTCAGATCAGCGCTGTGCTTAACATAGCCATGCCACAGTAGCATCAGTGCTAATGAGGGGGCTCAGCCAGGCCTCTCAACGGCTTTTCCTCTCTGATGCAGGCTAAATGAGCCCTCATCTCCTGACACAGCTAATGGCTACTGTAATGGTCATAGGACAGTGTGTAGCTGCAGGGCACTGTAGAAAGACAGATGACCCACGTTTTATGTGTCAGCAATGCTGAAAGGTTGCCCTGAGGCATTGTTTACAATTTGTTTTAATGACACATGAAAGTAGCCTCTCTCGCCCTTGTTTGCTGCTCTGGTCTACTGTGGAAACATGGTGTTTCAACACAGTGGCCTCCATGGATGAGGAGCTGCGCCCTCTGTAGATAAAAACAGCTCATTTCCATTTCTGCCATATTCTGCCAAAAGATCCCCCGAAGACTTAAGAGCTAATTAGTAAATGTTAGCATGCTAACACACTAAACTAAGGTCTTGACCATGCTAAACATTTTTCTAATACCAAACAGCAATTAGAAAATACAGTAGTATCACTGTTTTGCTTTAATCTGGTATAGCCCTCTTCTAGCACTTAATCCAAGTTGATAAATGAACCTGGACAGGCTACAGATGAGATACAGAAGATGGCACATCAGAGAGCATTCCAGATAAGAGTGACAAAAATAAGGGATAAGTGATGATTTAGCCAATTGGAGTAGTTTCAAGGAAGTGTCAAACTCTGGCTGTAATGTCACAGCTTTAACTTTAAGGATTGTCTCCTTCCTCCCTGAAGGAGAGATTTCAATAGAACATAGTCTTCTCTGAATGCTACCGCAAACACTTAACCTTCCCTCGTCCCCCTGCAGCCACAGTACAAAACGATGTCTGTGGAAAGCTAATAAATTCATTGGCAATACAATGGGAACACTGGGTTACAGAAAGATACACAGAGACGAGAAGAAGAAAGAGAGAAAGAAGGAGGGAAAGCAGATTAGATTTAAGTTCCTCGCTCAGACGGAGCTCCTGACGTTTTTCTGTTGAGCTGGAGTGCTACATGGAACTGTAGGAGCTTTCAGGCCTGAGCTGAAGCACACACACACCTCTCACACACACACACACACCGGTTCACCTCCACGTCAGCCTGGCATCTGCCTCGATGATGAAGAAACGCCAGATCTTGTGTCTGCGTGTGTGTTTGTGCGCGGCCACTATGAATGGTCATGATTGAGCTCTCACAATATTATCTCCCTCCACCTGTGAGGAGTGGATCTCAACTGAATGGCAGATTACAGTTAGGCTGCCCTATTGTCCTCGCCACACGAGGCATGCGACGCCTTCACAGGCGCGTACGGCTGTCCTCCTGCCTGTCTGAGCACATCTGTATGTGTGTGTGACCCCTGTGATAATAGCATTCAGACTTGTGACAGGTGGAATTAGCATACATAGTGGCTGAGATTTATTTTCGGGAGAGGTTGCAGGGAAATGTTTTCGCAGAATTGATGGCACCTGTTTTGGGCCAAAAAATAGAAGAAGAATGTATTTATATATGTACAACTTCAGATCTTATCTGTTTAGATGTCCTTTAGGTAAGCCTGGGGAAAATACGGCAGATTTTTTCTGCAGTCAGGCTTCAGTAGCTGGGTCTTCCCTGTGTAAATCCTCACCTGCAGAGAAAGTAGTGCATTCATATTTCTGGCAAGAGTGAACTTTTAAGGACAAATGCAAAGTTTGTGGCTAGCCCTAGCTGTGAAAGCTGCAAGAGTCAAACAAACAAAGAAAACAGCAATGAACCGTAGACAGTAGAAGAAGAAATGGCTGGAGCTTCTGGGTCTTAAAAGTGAAGGCGATGCAGAAGTGCTGTATACCTGTGTTCTTTCTCATGGCCAGCAGAGCTGTGACGTATTGTGCTTACAGATGGTGTTGCTAGCGGAGTGTTGCAGAGCAGGTAGTTTCCAAACTGGCAGTAAATATACAGTACAGGTTACACTGTGTGAGTTAACGAATGCTGCAACTTCTCAAGACCAAGATAAGTCTTGTCTGTTATCTCCCAAGTGCTGGAAAAGTGACAGTTTGCCTCAAAGTAAGCTGAGCAGGACAGGCTAATACTAAAGCTAGAGTTGTACCTTTACAATATCAGCTCTGGTGCGATTGTGTCCCTTTCATAGGCTTTCCAATCCAGCCTTGAACAGCAGCATCTTTTTTGAAGACGTGGTAAATCCAATGCAGAATGTCCTCTGTTATGATTTATCAATTTTTCCATCTTGAAAACACTTGTTAGCATGTTCTTAGCTGCCCACTAGCAATCCCAAGATGCCTTGCATTGAGTCTGAGTCAGTTCTTGACTTTTCAACCAATAAGAGGGTGTCTTACTGACTTTACTGACTTACTGACTTTTACTGACTGTTATTGTCGCAGCCCTAATGGCCAGCAGGGGGCAATGCAACTGGTCGCAAAAAGAAGTCAGATCGTATGAAAGGGCTTTAGAGTGGGGCCACTTTGTGAAGACGCTGCTACGGCATGTCCTTGGGTTGTCTGTCATATCCAATCAGAACAGAGGCGTAGAAATACATATCCTCCCTAACATCACATTGACATCATGAAGGGTTTACACTTGACCTGAACAGAAACACTAACTTCGTTGACTGATTGATCTCTGGGATTTGCAGAGGTCTCCAGCCAAATGGGTTTCAATTTATAATAGGTAAATGAGTTATAATTAACTGCTTCATGAATTGTTAATAAGTCAATTGTCTAATACTTTATAAATCAGCTATAAGCTATTAATCACAAACCTTTTAGTTGCCATGTTGTGACAAATTGATTTAAGAGATGGACAGTATGACCACCTAATTTCTGGATAATAGCAGCAGAGGATTTGGCCCAAAATCCATTTATTAACAACTTATTAAATATATATGAATGGATTGCCAAGATTAATGACGGCATTAGTACCAAAAAGAAAGGGAAAAAAACACCAGCCAAAAGGATTCACAACCTAGTAACCTTTTTTTCTATTGTGACTGATCTATAAAGCATGAGCAAATGACTTAATAACTGAAAAAGCCATTGGTTACCACTCTGTAAAGGGTTTCTTATCACAAATTGGGATCATAATTAATTAAAAGATTAATATTAATATTCAGTTTACTATAAATTAGGGAAAACAAAAGCTGCAAATCTGTAAAATTTGGAAGCTGGATTTTGAGAATGTTGGGTATTTTTGATGGATAAACTTCTTAAACGATTAGTTGATTATCAAAACAGCTGGTTGTTCTTCTGACGATTCACTCATCAGTTAATTGACAAAAAGTCGGTAACAAACAAATGGTTAAATGCCATGACATTATTCTTTATTGACTGGGAAATGAATCCCTGTCCATGGAGATCAGAGGTCGGGGTTAGCTGCAGGAGATGATAGGCTTTCAGGGTCTTGCTGAAGGGCACTTTTACAGGGTGGACTCCCTCCTCCTTCTTGTAAAGCCACATTTCCACTGCAGGAACTTTCCTCAGGGACTAGGAACCTTGCAGGGACTCAGTGTCCTTCAACGGCAAGGGACCAAGGTCTAAATTAAGTTCCAAGGACATTGTTTTACCCACCAAAAAGTCCCTGCTTGTTGAATAATGCTTTCCAAAAGTACAGGAACTTTAGGGATGGGGCTTGTGGCGCTGAACATTTCTGTTCACCTGCAAAAATGATGCCTAAATACAGCTTCACAAATTGCTTTTTCATAGGTTGCCAGCAAAACACAGAATTTCCACCACAGGATCCTTCCCCAGGGACTAGGAATCTTTGGAAGAACTCAGTGTGTTTCCATCGTAGGGACTAAGATCTAAATTAAGTTTTGAAGACATCATTTTACCAGCCAAAAAGTCCCTGCTTGAGGGGTGGTGCTTTCTAAAAGTACAAGAAATTTAGAGGTGAAAATCTTTGATTGGTTGGGTACTCACGGCATTGTAGTTAATGCTGCATCATTGTCGTATAGTTGTATGCAAAAATGATCTGACCTCATTTTTGCAGGTCTTTACACTGTGGTGGAAATGCAGACAATGATGGACTGGAGGAACCTTTTAGTTCCTTGAAAAGTAGTTCTCCTGGGACTAAAAGTTCCAGGTACTGGAAATGCTGCTTATTTTGCCTAATATTCTTGTCTCTTGAGACCATGGTGGAAATGCGGACAACAATGGCCTGAAAGACCCTTTTAGTTCCTTGAACTAAAAGTTCTAGGTACTGTGATGCAGCTTAATTTGCCTAATTTTTGCAGGTCTTTAGATGGTGGTGGAAGTGCAGACAATAATGAAGCGAAAGAATTTCTTACTGTAGTTCCTCAAAAAGTAGTTCTCCCGGGTTCAAAAGATCTAGGTACTTTGGGTACTTGGGTGGAAACACGGGGTTAAGACTGTTGTCCTACCTGTGAGTCCCTCATGTGTGTTATTTAACCCCAGCCACCTGCGCTCATGCGTAGAAACACATGCCAATATTTGCATCATGTGTAGGAATGTTTCTGATCTGCAGGTCTTGCTTGTTCGTCACTTCACACTTGGGCGCCATACCGTATCTAATAACTGCTTTGACACTTACGGATTTGCAGTGAGCCGCGTCAAGTCATTAGGGAGTTTTTTAAGTGCACTCAGCATTAGTGATTAAGTGCACTTAGAACATAAAGGCTGCGCTCAGGAGGTGATGAGAGGGCGTGTAATGTTGGCACTCGCCTGACGCATTGATAACACGCAATAGAGCGCGCTGTGCTTGCCTGATGTCTGTGTGTGCCTGGTGGACACGTGTGTTTACACTTGTTCTCAGGCAATGTGAGAAGCAACATGGGCGTTCACACACACACACACACACACACACACACATAGGGCTGTAAGGCTGGTGTGTGGTGTCACTGTTTAGGCTGAGATCCGCGCAAGACTGAATACACATGGAGAGAGAGAGGAAACAAAGCTGTCTGAATGTTTTATGTGTGTCCATATAGTGTAATTGTGTGTGTAAAATGGACACACAGAAGCCTATAGTCACACACACACACACACACACACACACACACACACAAATACACTCAAAAGTTATTATAAGCAAGGACATGAAAAATG
>JAJHUR010090566.1:12476-25308 GCA_027495735.1 Lutjanus campechanus
CTAATAGCTTTCACGTGGGATGTTCATAGGAACTCATCTTGTGACCACAGTAAACATGATAACATTTGAAGACAGCCTACATAAGTTAATAGTCAAACATTTTGACATGACACAGTAGCACAGGCACAGGTATAAATATTAAAATTAATGATGGCTGAGTTCCATTTAGCGGCTTCAATTTAAGGGTCCTGGTTTTGTTCATGTCTGCTCATTGTCACACTGTCATGGCTTACTGGGAACTGTTTAGAAACAAGCCAGTGTTAATGAAGAAGAAGATACCTTATTAATCCCTCGTGGAGGAATTTTTTTTTTCATTCCTTTGTTACTTATTTTACACACACACACACACCACACACACACACACACACACACACACACATAGGGCTGTAAGGCTGGTGTGTGGTGTCACTGTTTAGGCTGAGATCCGCGCAAGACTGAATACACATGGAGAGAGAGAGGAAACAAAGCTGTCTGAATGTTTTATGTGTGTCCATATAGTGTAATTGTGTGTGTAAAATGGACACACAGAAGCCTATAGTCACACACACACACACACACACACACACACACACACACAAATACACTCAAAAGTTATTATAAGCAAGGACATGAAAAATGACACATACTGTATACACACTGGCACGAACGCACACCAGTGTACCAGTACCCGCACACACACTCACACTGCAGCCGTGCACACATTGAGATACTGCGGGAGGCATAATCACAGTAACTGGGGAGTGATACGCCTTCTCTGGGAGAGAGACGGAGACAGTGGGAGAGGAAGATAAGAGGAAGATAAAGATGAGAGAGATGGTAGACGGGAGGAGAAGGAGGAGGAATGCCAGTAGCTCACATAGAGCAGGAATCCTGTCCAGCTGTTCCTGCAGGGAGACAAGAGTGGGAGAGTAGATAAGGATGGCAGAAGGCAAAAGACTTAAGTGGATAACTTCTTTTTCTTCGTTGGCATAAAAAGTGGGGAAATTTTCAAGTTTGCTTGAGAATTTAAAGATGAATGACAATTGAATATGTGCGTTTAAAAGCAAAGATTGTTGAGAACCTGGAGTGGACAGTGGTACCCTGCTGTTAGTGCAGATGTATTGTTATGACCTCGCCTGTAGGGAATATTTTTAAGCCTTGGGTTTGGGTTTATTGCTTTCCATCATCTTTGATAGGAACATAAAGACAATTTTCACATCAAAGGCAACGTACTGCATTGTGGGATTTATACTTAAAAGCCATGCGACCAGCCATGCTATGGACACTAATTTTTTTGTTTTATTGCGGTACTTTCGGGGGTTGTAAAATATAGAGCATACATTAGAATACATTAGAAGAATTCCGTGGTATAAATAGTGAACTAGAGTGATTTCAGGCACAGCCCTAAATTTAGCATACTGAGAGATTTTAGCCTTGGGGGGCATGCACCACCATAAAGTGTGGTGGAGGTCCCCATACTCCACTGGATATGAATCATAAAGTTCAACTCACATGAATCAATGTTCTTTTTTTATTAAGTTTGACTCTAATGACTCTATATCAGAGGTTTTAAAAGTCTGAGATGGTGGGCCCCCATCAGACAAAGCTTGGAAAAAGGTACCTCATATTGGTTACTTGCTTGGGTTTGGTCAGTTCCTGGATGTCTATGAGATCACCAGTCAAGACTATTTAATCCCATAGACGCTCAACAAGCCCAAGAAAAGTTCCTATAAAGTTTTATTATGAACTTAATTTTTTACTAATAGTGATGAGATCACACAGTCTTCAGCTCTACTGAGCTTGTAAGGCACTTTTAGCTTACTAAAGAAGTTAACTAACTAGCTAATAAATAAAATTTACAACATTTAGAACAACATGGACACCAAAACTGCCAGCTGTCATCAAGACCGACAGTTCAGCAAACTAGTGAGCAGGTAATGTATTGCAGGAAATGCAAAGGCATAATGACAAGAGGAGGCTGCTGGGGATATTAACATTTTCCTCAGACATATTATGAAGAAAAATAAGAAATGACTTAAATTACAACACATATGTATATTAACTCACCATCCACCGAAAAACGTCAGCAAAACATGTCACAACTCGAAAACTAATAGCTTTCACGTGGGATGTTCATAGGAACTCATCTTGTGACCACAGTAAACATGATAACATTTGAAGACAGCCTACATAAGTTAATAGTCAAACATTTTGACATGTCACAGTAGCACAGGCACAGGTATAAATATTAAAATTAATGATGGCTGAGTTCCATTTAGCGGCTTCAATTTAAGGGTCCTGGTTTTGTTCATGCCTGCTCACTGTCACACTGTCATGGCTTACTGGGAACTGTTTAGAAACAAGCCAGTGTTAATGAAGAAGAAGATACCTTATTAATCCCTCGTGGAGGAATTTTTTTTCATTCCTTTGTTACTTATTTTACACACACACACACAGTCTGTATATGCATGCATATGGGAGAGGTGGTAGAGTGATGGATGCTGCCCAGAATCGGGTACCCTGAGTGGTTGGGGGTTTGGTGTCTTGCTCAAGGGCACTTCAGCAGTGCCCAGAGGGTGAACTGGCACCCCTTCATACTCCAAGTCCACATTTTTGGTCTGACCACGGCTTGAACCGGCCACCCTCCTTTCTGTCGAACTACTGCTGCCCCCCACATGTTACCATAACACCTGTGGGAAAACCCTGTAATGTGCAACATCTGGATAACTGTGAATTCATTTACATGTTGCCACCAGTAATTATTCCAGTACCCACAGTTTATGATTTGAAGCTTTTACAATTGCTGTTCCAAACAGCGAGTGTCTGGTGAGTCTTTCCAGGGTTCGTCTGGTGCACAGGAAGTGAAAGCTTTTTCCATTTCTGGCAGCAGCAACTGGTTTGTTTGGAATAAATATAGAAGCATGAGCAGTGTTACCTGCCACCTACACAAAATCAAAAGACAAAGGCTTTACAGTGCTGCCAACACTGTTTCATTGACAAATGATCTCTGAGAGATGCAACCACCGCAGCAATGAACACAATGAGCAGCAGCAGCCCATGCAAAACCTGAATGGAGAGCTGTCCCTTTTGAACTGTTCTTGAGTTATAATAAACTGATTAGGGGTTTTCAATTTGGCAAAGAATGATGCGTAATCCCATCCCTGACATTATCTGATTCATCACTCAATTTTGCCTCAACAGTATTTTTGCATTCATTCATCCCTCGCTGTTTCGAAGAGATTTAGTTTGGATTGACTCACCACAAGTTCTCTGCTGTCGTTTGTTGGCCTATTTCACACTTTTATGACTGTCACGCCGAATGAAAGCCAATTTCGTGAGGCTTGTCTGAACTAGGATTAGGCCGGATGATATAACGTAATTAACTTTTTAGTTTTGTTTTCACATAGTGTGGAAGTCTCATTATTCTTTTGAGATATTCCAATAGTTGCAGAAAACGTGCCAGCGGATTTAAAATATTCTGTAAGTCTCCTCACAAGGAGGCGAAGCAGTGGAGGGTAGAAATTAGGGATTGTGTGAGCAGTGAGCCGTTAAGCACAGGTCACTGGTGTCTGTTCGCTCTGAGGCAGGCGCGCGTGTGTGGTAGGCTTCCCTGATCTCCACATGGACGTATAGCCAGTGAACCATGGTGACAATATACACACACACACACACATTTCCATTTTGGTAAATAGTCAGCTTGTCGTCGTCAGGGAACCTCGGAGACCTTAGCCTGTGATTGATGTGGTATCTGTGGAGCTTTCCTTGTATGTTTAGATATTAAATCCAATCCGTGTTCATCGGGATCACGCAGCATGTTTCACGCTCCACTGACGTGTGGCGCGAGTTTGGGAGTTTGGGGGGGGGATCAATATCCTGATTGCAGAGGCTGCACAACCGTGTGCCGCTACACCAGTATGCTCCAGTGGGAGTGCCTCTGGCCAGCATGTCCTGTTGACTTTGATGAATTCAAAACTCAGTCGTGCCTAGAGCGTGTTTGCATGTGGACAGCCGGCAAGGTTGAGCTGGCTGACATCAGCTCAATGTCAATTTATCAAGAGTCCCTAAAGGCTCGGTCCTATGCTGTATGTGTCACAGTATGCATGTGTTGTGTTGCTGCTTTCAAATGGAACTCGTGAGCTCATGCTTACGACCACAAGGAGTGGTTGCTGTGCTTTGCATTCAAGTGGTTAGGCAATGGCAACCTGAACACCCAAAACTGTCAGCGTCTAGAAGCCACTTTCTCCTTTCCTGTTTGCTGTAGCCTACTTAGATCTGCTTTGGACTAGCTTGTCTATATTAAAAGAAAATCAAATTCTGAAGACAGTTAAAAGATGTTGGTGGATGACCTGTTAAAGGAGTTACAGTATACCACATCTTAAAGGAGAAATCTGTAATATTTTTAGTTTAATAAATCATAAAATGACCATGATATGTTGTCAGGGACAAAGGAAAAATATTAAGTTGAAATACTCACTACTCTGACAACAAAGCTCCAACCTCATTGTTCTTCTTTTTTGAAATTTCTATTGTGGGCCATAATAAATTTTTGTATGCATGTTAATTAGGGTTCAAATTAATGCAGAATATCTGCTGAATGAGTTGTTTATAAGTCATAAAAAATCATTAATAATCTTGGTGCAGGCGGTCACTTAAGTCCACAGTGTGTTTGCTAGTGAACTAGCTAGCTGTGTTCGTCAATCTTTAGCTAGTTGGTTAGCCAACATTTTGACCATTGCTTTATTATAGAACCTCGACAGGTCATTGCCACTTAGCCTTCCTTCAATTTTTTTTCCAGAGGCCAGTTGCCGTTTTGCAGCGAAAAATTCCCCTACGGCCCAATTTCCAACTAAACCACCATTATAAAAGAGACGTCTCTAAAACTTTCGACAGGACACCACAAACTACTAACAATTACGAGTCTTTGCATGAATTTTTGATCAATGAAGGTGTTCAATTTGTGAAGCGAAAACGGATGGGACTAAAGAAGCGTTCATTACAAAGAGAAACTAAAATGATAAAAGATATTAACTTGCAGTAAAATTACAAATATGTTAACTTGCCATCCGCAGATAAATAAACTTATATTGCGTCTGAAAACGTGAGCGACTCGTGAAACTCTGAAATTTCCACTTTGGAGGTCACGAATATGTCAAGAGGAGGTCGTTCGTATGGACTCATCCCGTGAACACAGAGAACACGACCCCATTTGAAGGCAGCGCATGTGCTCATGTATCTATTGTGTAATCTGTGTGCAGAAACACGTGTATGTACAGTATGTGTCTGTGACAGTAAAGATATTGTCCCCGTCACTCGGAGTCATCAGGGAGTTTCTTATGTTGTGGGCTCTGCGGGCATGCAGGCTTTAGCTGATGCAAAATAGATGAGTTATTACTCCCCAGCAGAGACAAGAGGAATGTCTCCTTCATTAAACAAAAGCGAACAGAGATAGCAGGACGGGATATTAGAGGAGAGAGCAATGCAGTCATTTTATGCTCAGCATGGCGGTAAACATTTCTGCTCTCCTCGATTTCACACACGACGCTCGTTCTCTCCGTCACGCACCTTGAGTTAAAACATCTGTCAATAGTTGGATTTTCTGGTTATTTTTCCAGCAGACTGTTGATAAGGCCTGTTATCTCTCATGCAAGGTCCAATGTGCAAAGCATCACCGAAGAGATGATTACTAACAAGTGCACGGTGCTTCCCTGTTCGTGTAATAAAGCTTTTATATCTCCGCAGACAGAAACTGTTCACACATACTTTACAGTGCATACCATGCACTTATCGCCTGCAACGTACACTCCAAAAATCTAATTTTCTGAAAATATTTCATCTAATATACTGTAGCAAAAATCAAAAGAAAATTTAATCCAGAGAGTTAGAAATATAGAGGAATATACAGTGTGAGAAATACAGTTATTTGGTGCCTTGCTGAGAGTTAGATAAGAAGATCAATACCACTCTCCTTGTGTTAAATGTTGAGCTGGAGCCAAGAGGTGATTAGCCTAGCTTGGCATAAAGACTGGAAGCTGGCGGACACTGCTAGCTCTGCCTGGAGTTCAAAAACACGCCTACATAAAGCTCACAAGTTAGCTGTCTCACGTGTTTATGTTTAACGGTGAGTTATGAGTTGTAACTTGCTGAATACTGGTGGGAAACTCTTATGTTGTCCTTCCTGAAGTCTCTGATCCTTGCGAGGCTACCTCATAACGACCACACTGTAAAAATGAAAAAGTTGAGAAAATATTAAATTTAAAGGCAACTTACCACAATAAGTGTTGAATTTTGAGCCCTGCTCAAATTCTTAAATTCAATTATTTTTTGTTGAGATAATGTATGTACTTTCCTTCATTGAAGAAGAGTTCTTTGAAGTGAAAGTGAATAATGGTCATTATTTTAATATTTTCAATTGAAATGATTTCAATTTCAGGCCCACAAAAAAAATGACAAATACAGCTCACAGTGGACTGTGACCAATTTTTGAAATACAAGATTATAGTTAATTTCAAAACTTTTGAGCTGTCTGAACTTTTTTTTTTTTTTTTTTTTTTTTTTTTTACAGTGTACAAGATATGGAAACATATCTTTTCAAGTGCTTGGCGAGGCTGAATCCAACATAAATGCTTTCTCTTTGCCAACACTTTCCCTTGTACAAACTGCCAGCCCAATCCCATTTTTTGGATATATCCAGATTGCATCTACATCAGTCTTACAAAGACTGGACAGCAAAAAAAAAACAAACAACAACACATGAAATGCAGTTTTTGCAAATTGGATCCAAGCCACATTTAGAAGTGGTTTGAAATGAGATACCAATCTGATTTCTACAGATGCGTGTCTGGCTGCTCCTATCAGATTTCAAAGTGTCTTTTGTGTCAATTACAACGCAACACACAAGGACGACATTAAATCCAGAGTGAGGGAGGTGCATCAGAGTCGCAGAGCAGAAACAATGCTGCCGTTTGTGCAGGGGTTATTGAGGACAAGTTGGCTATATCTATATCTATATTTGACATCTATGTCCATCTGTGAGGGGGACATCCTCCTCTGTGTGTATTTGGGGGGTGGGGGGGGGGTGGTGGTGGTGTTCTTCCTTACCTTCCTGACTCTACAGGACAGGAGCTGTCACACACTGCACAGACTGTAAAGCCCCCTGAGGCAAATTGTGATTTGTCATATTTGGCTTTACAAATAAAATTTGATTGATTTATTGATATAACGTGTCATGGAGACAGCACACGTCTGTCACACACACTCCCAAGGTCAAGGACCACAGTGCTCTGATCATTCCAGATTGGAAGAAGACATCAGGCGATGATCAATCAAGAGGGAATCATTTCTCATGTACTACCGCATTGAAAAGACAATTTAAATCTAGATCCAACACTGAACAACAATGTTTTTTCTTGTACCTTTGCTTTTGGGGGGCTATGCATCACTTAACAATCTGCTCTGAGGCTTTTCTGCCTCTTTGGAGTAAATGAGTAGCGCGTGAAACATCTGGAGTGCTGTATGGTCAGTATTGGGGAGCTAACCTGGGGCAGCTGTTCGCTAAAGCAACCAACTGTCTGATAGACTGCACTCCTAATGTGACACCATATGTTGGGTAAAATCTTTGGGGCTTTCTAGGCACAGCACATGAGATGAGACAAATAAGAACATTCCCATGTGAACCTCTGCATTCTTACTTACAGTGAACTTTAACAGCGAGAGGCTAGCCAGTGCCTAAGCTAACAGGATTTGATATATTTATACATTTCTCTGTTCATGTTTGGATGACTCATCTATCAGTGGGTGTCCTGTGCCTTGATCTCCGTCCAGAATTTTTCTTTTATTTTTTGACTTTGAGCTGGATTTTTTTCCCCACTCCTAATCTCCGATTCCGTCTCTTCTGTCCTTTTCAACATTTATTTATTGATTTTCATATTTCAAGAATTAAGGTTAATCTTCTTTTTAATTCATGTCCAGCTCCCATCCTCTTTCTCGCCCTTGTTTTCTTCTTCAGTCCGGTCAGATAATGATTTGGAGAGCTGGAGCTCAGTCAGGCAGCCAGACAGACAGTAATGAGGGCAGGAATACTGATTAGTGCGATCAGCAGACTCTTCCAGGTTATTACAATGTATACACTGGACTGGAAGCCATTTGTCACTTGAGTTGTGTTAAGGAGGCAGCCTCATGTTGTGCAAAACCATCATTAGGCCAGAGCACCATTGTTGTCGGCAAGCATTCGGTTTGCTGAAGTGTCCTTGAGCAAGTTACTAAATCCTACGCAGCAGCGAGGGGGGCCGTTATCTTTCTCCTCTTTTCTTTCCTCTTTCCCCGCCTCCGTAGGGAGCCTGACCTCCTGACGGCGGGGCAAAGAGAAAAGAGGATTCCTCTGCAGGAATTAATAAAGTATCACATTACTGTCAAAGGCTCTCAGTGGGCTATTTTTAAATATCAAATATGGCTGCTTTTAGAGCCTGACAAATACAGTACATTGATCTGGCAAAAACTGCCCTATCTTATAGATGATCATACTTATTTCTGCCATATATGTAAGTCACTAAATAACATATATTTTAATAATTTCAAGGCCCTCGCAAGAGTTTTGAGTTTCGAATCAAACTCAAATTCTTAAGTTTTGAAATAAAGTAAACAAAGTTTTGCCAACCTGTAATCTTTTGTTGAGATGCTTTATGTTGCTTTACTTTATATAATAATGCTAACTCGTCTTCTTTGTGTCCGCAGGACTTTGATGACTTCATCTTTGCGTTCTTTGCCATCGAGATGGTGATGAAGATGGTGGCTCTGGGGATTTTTGGCAAGAAGTGTTACCTTGGAGACACGTGGAACCGCTTGGACTTCTTCATAGTTGTGGCTGGGTGAGTTGTGCAATTACACGCACAAACACGCAGGTGGCCAAGCAGAACCGTGCATAAACACTGGAGGCTTGCACAAGAGGCAGTGCACACATACACACACACACACACACATGCAACAGATTTGAGAAGTAACCAGTCTGCAAGTTAGGGTGTTGGGAGTGCAGGGACAGATTCATGAGGGACAGAAACAAGAGTGTAAAAGACGTTTGGAGATGGCAGACGCGATTATGTCGCTAGATCCCAACAAGCTGCAGGGTTTCCTTTGCTTGCTCGCCCCAGAGTGCATCAACCTGTTAGAACCAGTCCTGCTAAGTCACATCAGGCTACTTCCCAGTGCGCTCCACTGGATTTGCCATTAAATAAATTTTCCCTGAATGTCCCGTAAAAGCCTTTTTACAAGAAATTGGTAGCAAGTACCCCTCTTAAATTCTTAAGTGCTCAGATTTTGTCAGACAGCTGAACAGAGTGAGGTCATGTTTTAAGATGAGTGGATGCAAAACAAGGCTCTTTTACTCAAAATGTGCTCACTTTCTTCACTCGCAGACTTTATAACTTCACTTCACTTGCAGATTTAACATGTTATGTGCTTAACAGCTTCCATAACACTTCATTTCACAGTACAGCAATAAGATGTAACAAGCCATACTTTGTATCAAATCAGAAATAATATAATCTTTACTAAACAGTATTAGCCCCTTTATTACATCCTTATTACAGGGTCATTTGGGAGACATTATAACAGAACTGTACTGTAAACAAAAGTGAAATCACATATCTGCTACTTCCTCATTCAAGATCTACCAAGCAGAGGGCAAAATTATAGAGGCAGAGGAATATTTTGTCCATAGGTGACTGTACAGGCTTATTGTAATTAGGGATGCACAATATGGATTTTTTTCAGCCGATGTAGACGATAATTACCTGCTTCTGGTGGCAGAAGCCGGAAGTTTATATTAATTTGTAGTTTTTGCACACCTGTGGGGAAGAAAGGCTAAGTTGTAGTGAGCGAAGATGGGTGATTAAATATTCCACATCTCTGACCAAACCAAATCTAACTGCCATCAAAAACAAAGAACAGTTCTGACTCCTCAAATGTTGTTTTTTTTTCCAGTAAAGTTCACCGAAAACTTCACAAGTATACTTTTGCTTTTATAGAGCGCTTTGCCTAAGAATTTATGTGAAGAAGTGTGATTTGATCAAAGACGATGTGCGTCTCAAGTAGCAGATATGTGATTTCACTTTAGTTTACAGTTCAGTTCTGTTGTAACATTCCTAATTACTCAAGAATAAAGTCTAATAAGGGTCTAATACTATCTAATAAAAAACACATTATTTCTAGTTTTTACGGCTTGTTATATCTTTTTAGTGTACTGTAAAATAAAGCGTGACCCAGTATACTTTCAAACAAATGCACACAGTATTTTCACACACACACACACACACATTTATACAGATGCACATTAATTGACAAACTGCGCACACAGTATAAGAACGCAGTGGGCACAGAAATTCACAGTGATGTACACACACTTCCACTGTAATTTGATTAAACATGGTACAGAACATAGCCTGCTGGCTTCAGTCTGACATTTTCATCACACTGCATCCCCCGCTGGTTTTTAATGCCACCCTTCTGCCACAGCTTCTGTTGTCCATCAGTGGGAACAGGGCACATTTCCTTCAGAGCATGTGTGTGTTTGACTGTGAGCGTGTTTGTCCTTCAGCAGCAGAGATGAAATACATTTCCTCTAACTTTACTCAGTAACACACCTGTAAAGCGAAGCCGTGAGCAGCACCTGTTTTCTGCAGGGGAAGGTCACCGTCTTGGTCTTTTCTGCAGCGGCAACCCTGAGCTTCTTCCTCGTTCCTCTCCTCTCTTTATACCTGCATCATATATCTAAGTGGAAATCTTTTAAGACCAGAGATAGGAAACGCTGCTTCCCCAGAGAACAACTTATGCAGTGGCAGTGCACCAGAAGGAGCTAGATGGGAAATACCTTAATGTCTGGTATTCAGGCACTAATCCAGTGAGTGATAAGAAGGGCAATAAAATGATCTTCACATTTAAACTATAGCAGCAGGAAATGAAAACAGGTGTAATGTTCATAGAGGGAGGCTGTTACAGCTCTGATGAACAGATATATTTTACTTAGATGCATACAGATGAAACTATAATGTACTGGTGAGGAAAACTGCATCACTGCAGCAGTGCTATATAAGATATGCATAAAGTAAAGGCATTAGAGGAAATATTACTGTGTGGATTTTCATAATAAAACAATAGCAATCAACAAACCCATCTGTTTTTATGCATTGCATGTGGTGCATGGAGGGCTGCAACTAAGATTTCTTTTCATTATTAACCAATCTGGTAGTCTGTCACAGTCACCCAAAGTCCAAATTTAGCATCTTATAATTATGGGACCATACTAATTTAATTGTAATCAGTGGCGAACTCAGGCTGTCTGAGGGAGGGAGCAAAAAGAATTTTAAAAAAGGCATCAGTTGTACACAGCTGGGCACCAGTGTGGCGAAAGTCGAGTTTCACTTTATTATATTTTGTGGCAGTAAATGTACAGTTTGCCCACAAAAACACAACAGAAAAAGTTCACGAAGTTCCTGTATAAGGGAAAGTCTGTGGGGAAACTGGAGCGAAGTCATCTCTGCAGCACACTCGGCTCCTCCAGGTTACAAAATGTGGATAAAATATGTTTTCAGTGCCTTTTTGCTGGGCACCAGCTTCACGTTTACGAGCTTATTCTAAAAAAAAGATAGACTCGAAGCCTCAATAAGCACTTCTGCTTGCGTTTATGCCGGTAAGGCACAGCAGGGGTGTGAGATGCATGGAGCTGGTGCAGACAGCTGCATAGATTAAATTGGGAGTGTTTCTGTTGCATGAAACGTGAGTGAAAAATGGGTCTGACATTTTTTTGTGGTTGAGACACGGGGTGAGTGTTTAGACGTAGGGGGTGGCGGGCAACACTACAGCAAACCTTGCTCCTGCTTGACTTCAGAGTATTGAGTTGATGGAAACAGGCTAAAACTGTATCCAATCCAGCAATCTGCATGTACCATAACATGCAACTGTGATGTCTCCATTTGAAATCAAGCTTGAGACTGCATATAATCCTCTTTTCTCTCCCTGAACATATTTACTGTCATTCTTTACCCTGCAATAACCGCGAGAAATGTCACAAAAATAATTTCTGGAACAGGTTGGCATAGCCTCAGTGTGTGCGTATCAGAACACGAACAATATGGAGCGTGGCAGAAAAGATGGCACAAGATCTTAAGTCTATTTCCATGTCTGTATCTGCTGGCGTCTGCATGTATGTTGGCTTACACGTGAGAGTGTGGGTGACGGTGTGAGCGTGCATGTAATATGTTTTGGTGTTTTCATGGTTCACCCTATGTTTCCATTTCTGAACAAATTTAAAACTCATCTGTACAGAGAGAGCCCCCAGCCATACTCAGACAATGGTAACCTAGGAAACGGCTGGTTGTCGAGCATTTGATATATCCTGGCAACAGTTGTTAAGTCTGCAGAGGATGGCTCTGATGAACTGTTTGTTTCTTTCCGAGACGATAATTACAGCTAAGCTGCTTTTTCAGCAGGTCCGCGCTCTCTCCTCCTAATCACCTCACTGTCAGGAGGGAATGATGGAGGGATGCTGTACGAAACAGGTGGAGTGTGGAGAACAAGAGGTGGGGGGTTTGGCTTGTGAATGGTGGAGAGAGTGCAAGGATGGATGTACCGCTGCATTCACATGATAAAGACGAAATCAATAGATAGAGGTTTCCTACAAGTTTGATCAGTTTTTTATGGTGGCAGATGAAAAAAAAAAAAAAAAAATCAAGCTTGCAAGCGCATCACATTTGTGCTTGACTTCGTGCGCTCGCTCTCAGTCTTAAACTCATGTGCATCACTCCTTAGCTGCATGTGTGTGAAGTGTGAAAAAGCTGATGACAGCACCTTGTGCGAAAAGCTA
>JAJHUR010090567.1:0-12967 GCA_027495735.1 Lutjanus campechanus
TTTATAAATTAACAGTAAGTGACAGTGACAGAATTGGCAGCTGCTTTGATAATCATCTACTATTTTTTAATGGGAAAACATTTTATGGCTCCAGCTTTACAGTTATGAGAATTTGATGCTTTTCCCCTTTAATTGTTCTGATAATTTTATTTTATTTTGAATAATTTATCATTTTAGCCCGTTGACTGGACAAAACAAATATTGTGAAGGTGTCACTTTGGGCCCTGATTTTGCTTACAATCCAAACAATCAAATGAAAATAATTATTAGTTGCAGACCTTCACAAGAAAGTTCAAATGAGCTCCACCTCAACCAACTGCAACAGAAAATCCTGTTTTTACATGATTGCACGGGTCACAATAATCTAATGGTGTAATTTATAATACTGTAACAGTCACAGGGGACATTTTTCTGCTTTGAGTACTTTGACGTTTACATTTTCAGTACATTACTTTTACTTGTAGCAGATTATTTTCACTGTGTGTTTGGAGTATTTTTACTTAAGTAAAGGATCTGAATATTTCCTCCACCACTGACTGCTGTCCTAAATAATGGATCTACCATATACATTTCTTCAGTTTAAATGACTTTTTTTTTCAAACAAAAGGAAAAGTGTTTGTTCTTAAATTATCATAAAACATGAACTGTTTCCATGTGTGTTTTATGCACCTCTATCAAATGTGCAACCCTGGTTTAAAGGGTTGCACTAATATTTTCCTGCGTGTTGGGGCTTCATAAGGACAGACGAAACCAAAAAATGTAGAGGGAAAAATGACTGCACAATTTCATGAAACCTAAACTTTTTAGGACCATAATAAGTTCCAAATCATTCATTTATTATTGGCAACTTTATACTGAACTCTACGCTGACACATTTCCAATTTTTTCATGTTGAGTTTACCTGAAATTCTCCTGGGTAACAACTGATTTTAAGTCTCTATTTCCTCTGTAATTAGTACCAAATTATATCCATCCTTCCAGGAAAGTTTGTGGAAATTGTTTGGAAATCACAGACCCATGTAATAAAGTGTTCAAGCCTTAACTGTACAACAAACAAGATTTATTAATCAATCTGCATTCACCAATATTTATAATATAGCATAATTCAGTCTGTACCTACAATCACCTTTGGAGGAACAATAAAACACATTTAATATTTATTTGTAAATCAGTTTTACATATGTGAAATGACAGTTGTGAACACATACACATGTTAGCAGGACACCATGCTTTCTTTCCAGTGTTCAGCACAGGTAACAGGCCCCTAAACTACTTGGAAAGCCTCTGATCCCTGCTTGCCTTGTTGTTCCTGACCTCCCAGTCTGTGTGCTCACATTTGGATGCCTATATGTATCTAATAAATGATTGTTGACAAGCCGAGAGAAGGACCCGCCGTGGAGGTAAAGTGCATCGCTCAGCCAGATGATAATAATTGTAATGTAGTCTGGAGTTTGAAGAGTGTCCTGAGATGATGTTTACCTTTGGAAATAGCTTTCTTAGTGGAGAAAATGAATTATTGTTAACAAACAGGGGAGCTGTCTGGCTGCGGTTATTAAGAAAGTAAGATTGAGCAGATGCCGCGCTGATATAAAAGAGAGGAGAGGATCATTACTGCAGACGGAGCAAAAGGAGGCTTCACACTTTCCCCACTTCGAGAAACAGACCAACATTTTCATTTAAAGTCCTAATCAGCTCCCATCTGATGAAGTCAGGCCAGACAAGGTTCATCTGAAAAGATCTTCATCACAAAAATAGTTTATTACAGGCCACAGTACCAGAAATATAAAGATTCTGGACAGGTATTCATTAAAGAGTCTTCAATCCAGCTCAACACTCCTCTTTACTTTCTTATGTTTTTATTCTGGTTCAAATCAGTGGTGGAGGAAGAAATCAGGTATTTTACTTTACTTACTTTAAAAAAACCACACTGTAAAAACACACCAACAAATTTCATTACAAGTAAAAGACTTTGAAGTCATTGACGTTGTGTAAGTGTGCTCAGGAAATGTTCTGTGAGGATTAAAAGTAAAAGTACCCAATGCAGGAAAGTGATCAGGACTCATGCATTAATGTAACAGCAGGATTTTAGTTGTAGTTGGTTTAGGTGGAGCTCATTTGAAAACTTTGTATCAGACTGCAAGTGATTATTATTTGAGAGATAATACCACAATACAAAAAAGGTCCATGAAACAATACTCAGCACAATAATAAAATACAAGGAGAAATAACAATGAGAATAAATAACCTTTAATAAATAATAAATCTGATGCATACAGCTTTTTTTGTTTAGAGATAATTTGTTTTTCCTGTTCGCTTAAAGCACTTCTGCTTCCTTTTTTTAATAAAATAAAATGAAATAAAATAAAGGTAGCAACCATGACTTCAGCACGTGTAGAAAATTGAATTGAATTGTCTTTGACAATGAACGTTTGAATTAAGAGCTACAACAGTTATTTGAATAATTAATTATTAATTGATTATTAAATTAATCGGCAACTGGTCATTTTTTAAAGAAAACGTCAATGAGTCCTTCTGATAAATGTGAATATTTCCTGGTATCTTTGCTCCTCTCTGACAGTTATCTGAATGTCTTTTTGGGACAAAACAAGACGTCATCTTGAGTTTTGGAGAACACTGATCGAAAGGTTTCACCATTTTCTGACATGTTATTGACCAAACAACTAATCAATTAATCTAGAAAACGATCAACAGATTAAGCGACTCTGAAAATAATCATTAGTTGCAGCCCTGTTTGAATTTTGTGTGTACAGCTGCACACCAAAAACAGTTCAGCGGTCAGTAGCAGTAACAATTTAATCAAAATCATAAAATAACTAAGAATGTCACAGCATGTACTGTCTGATTCGGGACTGAAATGTTTTTTATCACTATATTTGACATTTTGTTACATCCCTGTTCTCATCCAATCAATAGTCTGAACCTCTAAATTATAATTTAAATGAAATAATCTGAAATAATCTTCACATTTGTGCAGCCGGAACCGTGAAATGTTCTTGCATCTAAAATGTTAGTTATCTATATAATTAATGAATTTTCTGTGTCATATTTCACTCTGAGATGCAGAGAGTAGCATGGGAAGAATTAAATACAAGTACTTCAAGTTAATATTTGTGGCAGTGGTGTCTTATTATTGATAATTTGATTTAAATTTATTCTTTTTTTACCCCTGATTTTGATCTTTTATTCTCAATTTAGAGAAACTGTTGAGAGTATTTTCTTGTTCTTAAAAGACCACAGCTAGATTATAGATAATTTATACAAGTTTGATTGTCCCTAATGTGATGTCCACTATGGATTTCAATCATAAAGACTCATAAAGACTCAGTCATTGACACAAAGGGCCCGACGAGCCTGTTTGGCCCTCAGTGTGAAGCAGTTTGGCATTATGGATCTTCTAATTTCATATGCAGTGATTATTACAGCAGGGAATGCTGGGAATAGTCTTGATTGGAGCCTGCAGAGTAAATGAATCGTCCTGCAACCACACAGCAGTCTCTGGGCGAGAATGAATTAGACTGATTGAACACCTCAATAAGTGGGAGCATGAGTACAGACACACACACGCGCGCGTGCGCACACACACACACAGGGAGGAAAGGCTCTCTCCGTCACTCAAACACTTGCACATGAGAACAGTCTCCATCATGCACACAAACACGATCAATTTACACATCAGGCTTTGTATTGATCAGGCTATTTGCTGCTCGGGTCCCCTGCCATGGTCTTTCAATTAAGACAGCACAGAGAGACAGAGCGGGGAGGACTGAAATATAGATGAGACGCAAACGAAAAATAAAATGATCAACCTGTTCACTTATTTTATCTTCTGTTAGGCTGACTTCATTAAGAGTTACTACGAGATCTTTTAATTGTCATTCTGCTGTAATTAGAACTAAATAGATGTTCATCCTCCAGGGCTGTTTGGAAACTTTTTATAGTGTTCTTATTTAATTGCATTTATTATTATATCAATTTTGAGAAATAAAAGGATCGCCTGAAGAACTGTGTTGTTTTAAACACCCTCTGGAGAGAGACAGATGGAGAGAATGGGGAACAGGCAGTTATGATACTGCGATGTGCTGCCAGTACATTAATAACTAATAAAAAAAAAGAATAACTGCTACTGAGTGGATTTTTAAATTTGATGGATAATTATATCTGGGTCTCTGTACATAATAATACAACACTTGCAAATATGCACTGTCAATTTATTTGTGTTGCCATTTGTTTCTTTTTTTTTTTTTACATGCAAAGGTTGAATCTGAAACTTTTAAGTTACTTTGAAAGCACTCAGACTTTTA
Organism: Lutjanus campechanus; assembly: GCA_027495735.1. NCBI lineage: Eukaryota > Metazoa > Chordata > Actinopteri > Lutjaniformes > Lutjanidae > Lutjanus > Lutjanus campechanus. The sequence continues at coordinate 4,323 of JAJHUR010090567.1, forward strand.
ACTGTGTCTGACTTAAAGCAGTTTGTTAACCTAACTTGTTAACTTGATTTAACAATAATAATAATAATAATTAATTTGTATCAATCAAGTATTTTTTTAAGTTGGTCCAACAGTTCTCTTTTTTCAGTGATTTTGTTTCTGTTGGTCATTTCATTATGTAGTTATGTGTCATGAAATATGTTAGAGTAGCAACAACTATAATAATAATAAGAATAATAATAATGCTCTTTCTGCCTTGATGAAGAGTTTTTCAACAATATTAACTAGTAAAGTTTTTTTTATTCATCTTTTGTCCTTACTCTGCCAAAGAGTACCTGCAGAACATTTTCTTCCTTTCTGAGTTTTAAGACACATGAAAGTTGAACACATGGAATAATTTTTGTTAAGGCGGGGTACAGCCTGGCACTTCATCGCAGGGCTGACATGTGGAGACAGACCACTCATGCTCACGAAAAACATTTGTGTATAATTTCTTTCCTTCTTTAGATTAAAAAAGAGCAGAAAAGTGTCACTGAGCATGGTCTTGTTTTGATTGAAATAAATCTTTTGATAGGATAAATTTAACATTTTTAACTGAGGTCTTAAATTAACTTTAAAAAAAAAAAAAAACTTAAACTTTGCCAATTTGTATACTGTAATTAATGAATATAGTATCATTTCAAACACATAGTATTGGAAAAGTATCGACAACCTTGATCTCAACAAATGACTGTATTGACATTACAGAGTAATCTTACACTGTCAAAGCTGTGTGTTGCCAGATGACAGAACATTGTTTCATGGCAGCAGCTGAGCCAGGTTCAGCTCTTCTGCCAGTCCACTGCATCCCAACAGTGGTCTGACAGAAAAATAAGGTTGTGTTTTCTGACACAGGACTAATGGCCTCAGGTCGACTGCATGTGTCCCGTGCTAGTCTTCACACTCTTACACTCCAAATTTGAAACATCACAGTCAGTGGCTGCTGCAACGGCTCCTTGGATGATGATTGGATCATTGGTCTGTGGTACCCCCGAGTCAGTCACTTCCCTTTCCGCCTCCTTCAAAAACATACCAGCGTGCAGACAGATGACTTATCTTTAAAGACAAGGAGAGCGAGGAAACGAGCAGGAAAAAATCACATATGTTGTACTTTATGAAAGATTTAATATTATAGTTTGGATTGGTCATCCTTTGTATTGCTGTAGATTTGTTCACAGAACCCAATTCAGTGTCTGAGAGCAACATCTGCAAAGATAAGAGCGTGTGTGTATATACAGGTGAAATGTTGCCAACAGTGTGCACACGCCCCCGAATGAGATGGCAGACAGTTTGGTGCAGGAACCACGCTGAACATTAAAGGAAAGATGGAAAGACACTATTCTATTACAGTAGTCCTGTGGAATAAGACTTTTTGATCCAATACTTATTATTTTCCAACAGAATCATCGGTTTCTAAAGCCTCATTCACCAATATCTTGTGTAAGTTTTTTCTCAAATTTGTTCTGAAGAATATCTATTTAACACTTTACATACAAACAGAATGCAACACAATGTGCTTCACACAAAACACAACATTGAGACTCATTTAAAATCAATCAATAAATAAGTTAATAAGAATCAATGGATCAAATTAAAGAATATGCCAGCCATAGAAACAGATAAACAAAAATAAGTAAATAGATCAATACACAAAAATAATAAATGCACAATTAATAAATAGATTAACTTCAGTTAAAGGCCAGGTTGAAAAGGTAGGTCTTGAGTTTGTTTTTTAAAAATATCAACACTCTCTGCAGCCCTCAGGTCTTTAGGCAGGCTGTTCCACAGACGTGGACCACAATAATGAAATGAAGCCTCACCGTGAGTTTTTGTTCTAACTTTGGGGATAATTAAAAGACCGCTACCAGAAGACCTGAGGGTTCTAGAGGGTTCACAGTATAAAAACAAATCTGATAAACAGGGTGGACTGAGACCATTAAGCTTTATAAACCAATAAAAGGATCTTAAAATCAAGTCTAAGTCAGATTCATGACGGTGTTCTGAAACTGCAGAATTGTTCGTATCCGTGTTCTTATAATGACGTCCTCGTAAGTGCCAGTTGTTCCTAATTATCACAGGGATACACCCCACCAATCTCCATGTGAGGGCGTGACACTGCGGTGTTCTCCATGTGTTCTTCAAAACTCAAATACTTCCTTTTACAGTGTAGACCAAACATTGCATAATTTAAAACCTCAAAAATGATATTTATTCATAATTAACAGATGAACTGAGAAACAATTGAGGTAATCATCCTGTAAAGTCAAATTAATTATTGATTTGGAAAGAACATAATGCACTGAAAAATACTGACTGATACTGCTGACCTTTCAAAGCGCAACCAATGAGACAACAGCTGTATGTGACAACACAGGCAGGTGAGATTACAGATGTGCCAAAGTGACACAAGCAGAGGAGGGAGAAACTGATGGTTGAGTCTTGAAGGGAACCGCAGACCCCGGGGAAGATCTCGCGAGAGTGAACATCTTAACGTCACAATGAAGGACCAACATAAACAAATCAGGGTTCCCTTCCAGACACGACCGAAGAAAAGTGTTTCAGGGTTCCCCAAACTCTACAACACAACATTAGAACCAGACTCTCCACCTGTAGAAAATAAAGCATGATGCAGGTTTAAGGTCATGTTTAGGCACTCACACAGCACTTGTTTAGGAAAAGACCAGTCCTTTTTTTAATGACACAAGGTGATATAAAATGAAACCACAATCTTTCCCAAACCTTCACAAAAAGTGTGTTGTGCAAAACTGTAACACCTCAGTCGACCTAATCCAGGCAGCATGCAACATGTTTCCTTGTAAACCAGTAATGGTTAAAACATGTGTAGTAGTATAATCATTTCTAGTGGACAGGGGAGAAGATGCATACTCCACACAAACAGGCCCCAGCTGGCCAGATCTGGACTTGGACAGTCTCGCTGTGAAGTGATAATGCTGACCACTGAGCCACTGATGTGTAATAAAAGAATGTTTAATTTGAAGGAATGCTAGCAAGGGCTTAATTACAGCTACGCAGCGTTTTCACAAACATCATATAGAGTTCAAACAGGAGAAGGTAGATCAGCACCGCTGCTGGCCATTTGGGCCAAAAAACATAAAACCCTACAGTATGCTCTGAGTGTAACTCCCCACTCATAAATCTGTATTAAGCCTAAAATTAGAGTCCTTACCAGCCCTGGCTAAAGAAGCTACTGACCTCCTCCTCACAGCAGAAGCAGGTTTCGTCTTTTAGACCAAACTTTCCATTCTTGCCCTGCATTTATGCAGTTTACGGTGATAACGGTAGCAGATTTAACATTGGAATTGGGAGTAATTGTTGAAACATGGGGTCTTTGAATCCTTAGAGATGTAAACAAAAGCAGCTTCTTATTTCTATCTGATGATGGTGGATTTTATTAGCTAAAATAACGACTCACAAGCAAATTTCATAAGTGTAGCTGGCTGATGTAAGCTAATGCTAACTGCTTGAGTCAGCTGAGAAGTCTCCAGTCGACGTTTTAATGTTTCCACCTGACACGTTTAATAGATAGATTAATAGACAGACAGACAGACAGACAACATGTTACCTACTTCAGTTCCGGCTTGCTTTTTGTGTGGTTGTAAATAAATTTTTTTTAGCCCTAATCCCATTTCCCCCAGATTATAACAATCCTTAGACAGAAGATAAAAGGAACGGTCAGTGAGGAGACAGTGAGTGAGCAAGAGAGAGAGACGCAAGTGGTAAAACAGCTGTTTCTATGAGCCTGTGACTTTATGAGGTGCCCAAGTCTTCAATGCAAAAACAAATGTGAAGCAGAAAAATGTTGCCTGCTACCTCTTTTTGCTCTGATTAATAAATACATCTTTTAGTTTTGAAACCTTATCTTTATATTCTCTTTATTTAGCCTATATGAAATGTTGACAGTATTAACTGTCTGTAGTAGTAATTTTTTTCTTCTTGCAGTAACCCTGAAATTGAGCTCGCTGCCGCACTGAAAGCCGCTGTCTAATTCGAACCCCGCTTTTATTTCAAATTATTTCAACTATTGCAAACTCACTCTATACCTGCCTCGGTTAAAAATCCCTCTCACGTCTCCAGCTTGCTCAGAATGTTGCAGCTAGAATTTTAAATGGCACTAAAGAAACCACATCATTCCAGTTTTAGCATAACTGCACTGGCTCCCAGTGAGATTCAGAATTGACTTTAAAATTTGATCACTTTTAAAGCACTAAACAGTTTGGCCCCTAGCTACGTTGTTGACCTTTTAACCCTTTATGAGGCGGAACACAGCCTCAGATCCTCAGGCAAGGCCCTTTTACTTGTTCTACAGTCCAGGCTCAGGACTAAAGGTGACTGTGTGTTCGCTATTAGGGCACGTGTACTCTGGAACAGCCTGCATGAGGAAATTAGACCATCTATAATCAGTTTTATCTTTTAAAATAACTTTAAAAACACACTTACAGCCAGCCTTTATGTAACACACTGCCCAGACTTTGCCACTCAGGAGTGTAAAATCACTTGTTTATTGTGTTTTATTTGCTTTCCTCCTGTTATTATTATTGTTATTATTATTATTATTATTATTATTAGCAGGAGCAGTAGTATTCAAATGTACAAAAAAACAGAAGGTAGGAGTGCTGCCTGGAACTGTTTTTCTTTCTTTTTCTTTTTCTTTTTCTTGTTCACGATGGTGCTCTTTGGTTAAGGGCTGTGTCCATAGGTAACAAAAGGAAAAAATACCAAGGCACTCATCTAGGAAAAATATTAAAAAGCCTTTATTGAATCACATGGCTAAAGAGGTTAAAAGCGCTCGCTTTTAACCTCTTTAGCCATGTGATTCAATAAAGGCTTTTTAATATTTGTACAAAGGTTAGATTGGAAGTAAAGTTCTTGCAGCAGTTTTGGGTTGTTACCAAGTATTAGTCAGATTTGGTGCCAAATTTTTGACCTCTTGAGAACTTTTTCTTTTTTTTCTTTCTTTCTTTTTTTTAAAGGTTTTTGACATTTGGAGATTTCTACAAGAACTGTATTTTTGGCAATTGGATGGTGAGAACCTCTGTTGGAGAATTGTTCAGTGATCCCGTTATTATCTGTATACATAGGAAGGCCATCCATCCTCTGAATGCTCCAGGTCTCTAGTTTGTGGTTGTCAAGTTTCATGAGGCTGTGATTATCCTAGAGATCACTAGAGGCCATTTTATACTGTACAGTGAGGTCAGGTTTCAAGACACGGGTCTCACTACAATGAAATGGTTACTATGGAGACTGACGTCCACAAGAGTCTCAGCTTTCCAGTCAGACCCAATTTATGATATTCCAATGCTGTTTAGGGACCCCAGTATGCAGGAATATTCAAATATAAAATATGCATGTTTTTTTTTTTTTTGCCCAAACTGCATGGAATGAGTTTGTAAAGGAAAGACTCTTGGGTATCCATAGAAACCATTTTTTCAGATATTTTGAGGTCAGACGTCAAGGGAACTCTTTGAAAATGGCCATGCCAGTTTTCTCCTTGCCAGAATTTTGATGAACTTCAGAGCATTATTTAGCCAAGTTAGTATGACAGGGTTGGCATCGATTAATTCCTTACTTTGTTATGTTGAACTCTATACTAGCCAGTGTTTTTTTGTTTGTTTGTTTGTTTTGTTTTTTGCCAGCCAGCGCAGCATTTTTGACAAAATTAAGTGATTTTTTCAACATCCACAGAATATTCAATTCTATGAATGTGTTATGTTAGCGTTGAATATAAAGTATCAAACAAAAGAACAGATCTTCTAGTTTCAGACACAGATCGTTTTGTTGTAGCTTTATTCATTGTTTTTTATAAGCACTTGAATTTTGGTTGGTTGCATCAAAAAAAAGAAAATGCCGTTTTTGTGAAAGAGACATTTTAAGCAAAACATCAGCTTCACGTTTTTATTTTGTTTTGTTTTTTTAATCACTTTATATTACATATGTGACATCACTGTCACCAGTGTGGCCCGGGACACTGGCATGCTGCCTCACCCGACTGTGACGTGACTCCCCAGGGCTGCGGCGTGAGCAGCCTCGCTGCGTTCCTGCTGCTGTGGAGGTCTGGAGGCTGCAGCATGAGCAGCCCTGCTCTGTGCCCGGGTCACGGTGCTTCCTGACCCGCGGATCTGCAGCTGAGCACCAATGTTTTCATGCTAGATAACACAATCTTCTTCTTCTGATGCTCAATTCCATCGGTTCTCTTCTTCTTTTTCAACTGACAATTTTGTTGTCAGACGATGCGTCACAGCGCCCCTTACCGCCTGGCAGTGAAAACAGCAATTGACGAGATATCATGACGTTGGCGGGGGAAGAGTTAACATGTATAATGTCGGTCGAGGGTGTCAGAGAGAGAGCTGTGAGAGACGATGCTGGGTTATATTCATGTTGTCTCATTATCAATTTGAGACTTGTGTTATGAGACTGAATAACATCCGTGTTTACACAGACTATCTTCATCCGGTGAAGGGGATTGATTGCTCGCTGAAATCAATCGACGGATGGAGCGGTGACTGCACACGCAGAGAGAAGAAGTGTCACTTACAGTAGATTTTATTAACAAAGGAGTCAAGGAAAAAGATGTGGCGGCAGGCCACAGTTTAATTGAGGTGAAACAGACTCTTAACCTTGGTAGAGTTAGCTGTTTGTTCAAGGGAAGAGAAGTCTTAACCCTGACAGTGATTCACACAAACACACACACACACACACACACACAGTTACCCTAACTTATGTGGATCTGAATAAATGCTTAACACACACGCACACCCAGCACTTTCTCTCCTGCAACATTAATGCAACACAAATGACCCCTGCTTGAACTCTGCAGTAAAAAGTGCGTGTGTGTGTGTGTGTGTGTGTGTTTGTGTGTGTGCGTGCGTGTCGGGGGTTGTACAAAGTGCCCTCCATAGCCGAGTCATGTCTCTTAAACCTCCCCGGCCAGTGCAAGGCAGACACAACGCCTCCCCATCAATTATTGAACCACAGAAGAAGAAAGAGAGGGATGGAGAGATGGAGGGAGGGATGGAGGCAGAAAGAGATGTTGAGAGGTAGATGTAGGAAAATAAGAAGACAGGTGGATGAGTGAGTGAGGGATGGATATGTGGATGGAGTGAGATTAGAAAAAGAGCATGTGATCCACAGCGGCGGAGATGGAGAAGAGAACAAGGTGTGACTCATAAGCAGAGTGTTTAATTCATGGTTTGGGTGAGAAAAAAAACCGAGTGTTTAAATATTAACATCTGTATAAAATGTTTTCGACTTGACCTCATCGCTCATGCACACTCAGGTCACGGTAAAGTAGACTGGTAAGAGCTGCAGGCGAGCAGGGCAGGAGCGACATTTTTGGACTCAGATAAATTCTTTTTTTATTCATCCACAAACTGGTTATCAGGTGCGTCACATCTCCTCTTCAATTTTTAAAGCTCGGTCATAGCTGGCAACTTACAACGCTTTAAAATGAAGTAACCCTGGAGTGTATCTGAATAACCTTATTTTCCGACTGTAATGTACTGGAGAGAAAAAGTCATGAAAAAAGTCGAAAAAGCCAAAGGGGATGGCAAACGGAAGAGGGAAAATATGCTTTTCCATACAAAATGTATTTTACTCACATTTACAGCTTCAGAAATGCAGTGAATTCACCCGGTGTGACCATCTGTTCTCAGCACCTCTCAAATCATCCCTTAACCTAATTTGTGCAGAACAGATTGTCACATATTCCTCCTAACTGACGGTGTCAAAGTGATCTAAGTAACAATATGACTACTTTCATAATCTGTATAGCTGTTAACAGCTTCTAATTTCACAAAAGCTCTCGGTCTGTATTTGCAGTGAAGTTCCAAATGAAGCAAATAGTATGTTTTTCTGACAATGAATACAGAGCAGCAACTAAAACAAAGAACTTCTCAGATGACTTTCTGTCTAATTTTCTTTTTTGTGATCAACTTTTTTATTGTGCTTTTTCTTCGGGTATCACGGAACACATTACAACATATACATGAAATATAAAACCAAATGGAAAAGGAAAAAAAACCTGTGGTGAACCCTCCCTCCCCCTCCTCATGGCTCTCTGTATACAGTAATATGTGCAGGATACAAGAATCCAAAATTTAGCTTAAATCTGAGAAGTGGTGATTACAGCATTTACTTAATTTTATCTGCCATCCGTTGCCATTCTGAAATACTACCAGCTCCAGCACTGTGCACGCTTTCCACTTCTAGTTCCATATTAATGATATCAATATGTGTTAATCCAGTGAGTTTTTGTGACAGTGTGTGGAGGTTTCCAGTGTAAAGCTAGCATCTTTTTGGCAGCGGTGATGCCCGTTAGGAAAATACGTCTATTCATACATGTCAGTTTTAATGAGGCGCTGTCATTACAGAGTAGCAAGGTGGGAGAGCGTGGCACAGCTAAACCGGAGTAGCACATAACTCATCCCAAAAAAATGTCCACATCCTTGCATTCCTAGTACATACGCATGTAGGAAACTCACGAGTCCATCTGTGCACAAGGTGCAGTTTGGGGATGATGACTGTTTCATGAGATAAGCTTTTCTCGGAGTGAGGTAAGTCCTGTGAATGTAGCTGAAGTGAATCTGCTGGGTTTTTAAGGGCAATGACAA
>JAJHUR010090568.1:0-29656 GCA_027495735.1 Lutjanus campechanus
AGTGATCAATAGGAGAGGGTGGACCGTATCGTGAGGTCTTTTGGATCGCCTGAATGTCTCATTGATTTTGCAGAGTTTGTGTGTGTGTGACAGATGCAGAGTGTCTGCTCTGCTATTCTGGCAGCGGACGGTGGGAGTGCTGCAGTCGCTGCTGCGTGGGGTGCATGTCAACACACACACAGGAGAGAGAGAGAGAGAGAGAGAGAGAGAGAGAGAGAGACAGAGAGAAAGGGGGGTGGCTCTGTCTCATCTAAATATAGGCCTCAACAGCAGCAGAGCCTTAAATATTTCATTGCCTCCTCTCCAGAAATGAATATGGGGGGGAGATTTGGAGAGAGGCAGAGGGAGAGATGAGGATGCGGAGGAGGGCCGCAAGGGGTTCATCAGTACAAAGGGGATATAGTCAAAAATAGGAAGCCGAAAAAAGGCATGAAAGACGAGGAAAGGAAGGATGGAGGGAGAACAGGGGGAGGCATGGGAATCTAATCCCCGCCCCCCCCCTTCCTTTTTATGCAAAATAAGAATGAAGTATTTCTGAATTTCTCTAGACAACTGGTGCGTCATGGCCGATAAGAGGGTTATCTTCTTATGTACGCGCTGCAGAAATCTCTGAATCACTCCACTTTGAGACAACTTGGTGCAGTATTGATAAGTTCCTGCTTCTGCCTTGACACTATCTCAGAGTGAAAACCACTCCAGTCCTCAAAATTCATAACAACATGGGAAAAAAACCCAAAACAGATTAACGCCAAGCAGATTTGGAAACTGTCAAAAACAAATCGCGCCTCACAGAAACTCAAGTATCCACACACAAGCCATGACAAGAAGAGGGTTTATTCCCAGCGGCGTGTCACTCTGCTTTGGCCTCGCTGTCACTTTGAGAAGGATAAAGTGTTGCTTTGTTGCTGCTGTAAGCTGCCCTTCTCCCAGCTCGCCATTGTGCACATTGTGCACTGTGCAGCATGTTGAAGGAGAGATAAAGGTTAAAGCCACATCTACAGGGAGCTGCAGCAGCGGTGGTGGGACGCTGCATGCAAAAGATCATACGGCACACAAACATGTGCATTCGCATGCAGGCTGACTCTCAGGAATTCCTCACACACATGCACGCTGATGCAGTCAGAAGAACGCTCTCTCACACACACATATATCTGTGCATGCCGGTGTGCCCTTTGTTCTGTCAGTGTTTCACCATGATGGATGAGTCGGAATGCAGAGCACATGGAGGGTCATTACATGAGGCCCAGCGGAGGCCTTTCACAGCCCGACACCTACAGAGAAATGAGCTCCACAATGGAACGAGATACGATCACAGAATGGCAACGATCGAGCACACCTCCACTACACACACACACACACACACACACACACACACACACACAGCTAAACACACACCGAGATAAGTAGATTCAGGCACATCTGTCTGCATGCACACAGTCTGTCTCTCCCTCACACACACAGACAAACATGAATACAGAAATCAATACATGTGCCAGACTATTGTGGAGGAGTCAATTCAATAATCAGTGAAATGAGCGACGACAGTGATATAAAAACATCAGAACAGTTATCACAGCAGTAGAAGTATAGACTGATCAAATGAGCACAAGAAGGTCAGACATTAGCACAAATTACTTCTTTTTTTTTTTTACTCCTCGATCTGCAATGTTTTGTCAGAAATATTCCGCAGCTCAATTAGTGAATTTACTTTATCATAAGAGTGATTATTTGATTTGGCATTTACAGAGTTTTGGTGTTCTGCACAATGTGGAGTATAATCCACAAACAGCAGGCAAACATGGACAAAGGGACTGTGGTTTCACCTACACATTTTTAAGGGATGTTTTCAGAGAATTTGGGTTTTATGTTTGCTGCTCGTGGAGCGAGAAAATCAAAGTTTTGGCAGAGCAGAGGAGAAACGAAGAAGAAGACTCCAGTCAACCAACTCTTCCAGCTCATCCACCACTTTGGTCCAGACTGAAATATCTCTCAAGAACTATTTTGGGATGATCACACCGAGATAAGTCACTAAAATCGATAAAATGATTCTCAGCCTCACATTACGTTAAAAAAGCGTTTAATACGTTGTAGAGTTTATCCTGTAAATTCGAGAGGATGTTTATTAGATGTGGGTGTTTCTATCACTCTGAAAGCGATCCAACTGTGCTTTGTGTGGATGCTCCATTAGTCTTAATATCTAATGAAAGTGTAGTCCAACAATTCACAAATAAAAAGAGATATTGAGAGTTTCCTCAGCCACTTCAACGTACTGTAGTCAGAGCATCTAGCTGCCATTATAGAGGAACTGCAGCTTAAAATTCTGCTCTGGCTTTAATATTAAACTATGCTGCTTCCTGCAAACAATCCACAGCTACAGGTTGTGTCTGCTTGTTTTTTGACCCACATTTTGCAGCCACAGTGGCTTGGACAGACTCCCTCAGTCATAAGGTCTAAATAAAACCCACTTGTATCCCACAGAGCAAAACAGTGAATGAAACAGGAAGTGAGGGGGAAATGCCAACAACGGGTACATCTAATTATTTTTAACCGTACATCTGGATTTGAGGACTGATCCAATTCAATGAGGCGAATTAAGTGCACTGGGTTTAAGCAGGGACAAAAGGTGCAGTCAGTACAAGAACCTTTTCTGTTAAGTAAAAGAAAGTAGAAGAAATAAAGGTGGCCTTCATCTGAACCTATGTGACCCTGAAGAACTAATGCAGGACGTGAAGTACTCTATAATACATCAGCTTTTATATGCCTCCTGATGTTTAATATTGTGGGGATTTTCTGACATTTCAATAGCATTTTGTTTTCTTTGTCCCTGAATGCCTTCATTTCTCTGCAGTTAGCTAATGTGACATCCTCTCCTGGGATTAAAAAAACACGATGAAAGTGAAATGAGAGTGGATGAATAAATCACTTTATTCACACATTTTTTTAGCTGGAGCTGCTTTTTTAAAAATGTTTTTTGGAAGGTTTTTAGAGGAGAAAACACTTCAAGGAGTCAAGAGTTTCCCTGCTGATGTGGAGCTAAACCACACGTAAGCTGCATGTAACGATAAGGAAAAATTTTGCATCCGACAGCATCAAACTTTACATAACGGAATAACCTTTTTTTTTTAGAACCACGGGGTGATTTTAACTGTCCTCAAAACACTCACAAAACGGAGAGAGTGAACTGAGGACAACTTGAGTTCAGTTTGGTGTAAAAAAGGAAGTGGGTGGGCGCTTGATTTTTCTGATGGGAAAGACGAGCGGACCTGCTGCGGTCGGAGTGGCCTCATGTGAACTGAACAAAATAAATCGATTGAGCTGGAGGAAGAGATACGGAGATACTACCTCATATCCGCGTTTCAATTTCCTCCTCATAAGTTTTACCCTGTACTAACAACAGAACAAAATCATGATATCCTGTGCAAAATATTGTGGTGACAGTTTGCAAACAAAATACTTAAGTATCTGTATTTATAATACTTTTTACACATGTTATTGTGAATTTTTTATTCTCTATAAGTGATGCACCTGGTCAGAGAGTCGCTGGTGTTACTTTAATAAGGAGATAAGCTCATATGCAGACCTGATGTATTTTATTTCTGAGTGATCAGCTGTCTTCTGAATGTTTACCGGCTCCAAACTAATTGACAGCACGTCAAAGCACCAGCACAAATCACTACATCAGCCCCCCAGCCTGAGAGGAGGAAAGAGCTGAGTGGATAAAAAAAAAGAGACTTCATTAACCTTTATTACACGTGTGTGGATTTTACTACAGCCCGCCAGCAGTTTTGTACAAGTTGACACTTTAAAAGAGCAAGCTCAAAGTTCATTTCACGCAGATTAAAATGAACTAGTTTACGTTCATTTCTTTTTTTTTTCTTAACTTATTTCAAATATAACCTCCTCCTACCAGGGACGCTGGAGTCAAGTTCCAGGATTACTCATATCTATAGTTATTAGCAAGAATTCACAGCAATTTGACTCGAAATTCTGACGTGCCTGTGCACCTTTATTCTCTATTTATGCTTCTTGACTTGCTTTAATCTTTATAGGCTATATTTTCTTGTCCTGTGTTTATTTTTACGGACCAAAATACCAAATTAAATTCCTTGCACATGACAACCTACTTCCCAATGAACCTGCTTCTGATTCTGTATTGGAAATGTACTTTGAATGAATTCAGTAGGTTGTTATCTGTGTCCGTTCTTCAAGGTCTTAAAGTGATAAATGTATACAGCGGATTTTAAACGCCAGTCACGTATTGTAGTTTTGGAGAGCGGTAAGAGAAGCGACGGTCCTGAAGTGAACCTCGGTGAATCAGAAAGTAAGAGAATGTGACTGCAGGATTCAGGGATTTAATTTAATCGATATCTTTTTCTCTGCTCGGGACGTTGGAAACAAAATGAATTCTAGCCGTCACAGTATCCGGTGCTGAGGAGAGCTCTGAGCTCAGATTAAATGAACATTACGGTTCAAGTTAGGACAGCAGCTGTGACTGTGCACTCGATCTGCCCCGTAAATCCTGCTGCCACAGGTCACAACGGTCAACGGCATCAACATCTGGGCCAATACTATTGGATTTGATATAGTGTTTTAGAAATTCAGTTGAGAAGGTTATTTCACCTTAATAAAAAAATATCAAGCCTATGCAGTAAATAGAAAAATAAAATAAAATAAAGAGGGCTCAACCTTCACCTTGGTGTCAGCCGCAGGTCATTTCAATCAGCAAACTTTAGTCCAGACTTTTCTACAGATGAAAATAACAGTCAGATATTCTTCAGTTCTGCTTCTACCATCACCTGTTGAAGAGTTGGACGACTGGACGAATATATCAGCGCTCTGTGATTGGATGAGACCATCACTGGTTGGATTTTTGGACGATTTTTCTCATTTTATTTGATTTTCACTAAAATCACCAACATAATTAACAATAATATTATAGCGATATGTATAGAAAAAAAAAAAGCTATGAGGCAAATTCGTCTTCTTTGAAGACAATTTTAATGAACTTACTATGAGAGGATGTTATAAAAACAGTCTGTAGAACCTGTGCTACCTCCTGAGCGCCGTTTACCAGCACGAGTGACAACTGCGCTCCGTAAGAGGAGCTAACACTATGGTTATGATTTGAATTGTAATATTAAAGTCCGTGCAAAGCAATAATAAATACGTGTTCTGAGTTTGTCACACCACAGACAAATGTGTTATCAACCACCCAGACAAATTTGAATGATTTTTAAAAATTATAAAATTAGGTTGTGAGAAAATAAGGAATATTCTCTGGTCTGAAACACTGAGGGAGTTTCCTCTGAAAGCGCTAAAACCACGCCCAGTCAGTGCATCTTCAAGTGTCATGTACCAAAATGACCTGAAAATGGATGCTCCGTCTAGCAGATTTATTTCACAGTCGATTCATATTAAAAGGTTTGCAAAGAGTATGTTTGCGATAGTTATTTTGCTTGTGAATGCTGGGGAGTGTGGCTCCATTGCATCATCAAGCCATGATTCAAAAAGTCCTGAACACAGAACTGATGGAAAAGTTTACTGTGTTTATAATTAAATCTCTAAATTTCCTTTACACAGACTTTAAAGATATGATAACAAAGGAACACAATGCTGTGGTATTGTTGCACAGACACACAGACTCTGACTTCACACTGTCTGCATCGGCTCCTGCAGGCTCAGCAGTGTCCGAGTCTCATAGGCGTAACTGTGACCTGAAGTGTTTATTCTATTTTTTTTCAGCAATGCACACATAAAAGCCAGGTTGATATTCAATAAAAAAGGCACTAAACAAATATATTCATCTACATTTTGTAACCTAGGTGGAGTGTACTACTCTCTGTAGACAGACAGAAACAGAGCGGGCTCTGATTTGTAATCCGACAGACTCTCAGCATCTGCTGTCCCGTTTAATTATCACGATGATAGACATTATCTACACTCATTATTCTTTTGTTTGGTGAAACAGTTTACACCCTCTAGACTGAAGAATGAGTGAGAGGAAAGAATATTTTCACATTTAACATGGTGAATTCAAGGTTTACTTCAAGCAAACCTGGGTTGCTGACAGTTGGAACAGTGAAAAGACGAGGAAAGTTTTATTTTGTTTTTCTGTCATGTTTCTGTCTTGTCTTAGTTCGGTAAAACAAACAGAAATTTGTATTCAGAAGTTCTATGGTTGTATTTTTCTGTTTAGTAAGGAAAAAAGCTGTATAAATATTTCCTTTTTTACCCTGTGTGAGTTTATTTTGGGTATTTATTGGATGTAGAGAATGCATATAGTGTATGTGACAGAGCAAACTTGCTGCTTACACACATCTCCCAGTTGACACTTGGGAAACACACACCTTTGTGAATTTATCGTGAATTTAACATAACAACCAACCCTAACCTGTTGCCCGCTGTTCCCCCCCACCGCTCACCTTTTGAAGTGGCTAAGCAGGGTGCCAACCAGCTCCCCGATGCGGCTCTCATTGGCGGGCACCATGCCCTGCAGGCACACCACGAGATCCCTGCTGTCCTTGGTGTGGAACACAACCAGCTGGTCCTTCCCAGGGGACACGCTCACTCCGGTCACCTGGGACAGCGTGAGAGAGACAGAGAGGACACACGATTAAACACAGATAAACATGTACAAAGGGAAACATAAACATGTGAAGAGGCAGGAGTGTGTGTTGAGAATCATGCCACCAAACCATCTGTACTGCAGACAAACACACATTCAGCACATGCACAGACACAGATGCATATCAGTTTGAGTTGCTGCAACCCAGAGGACATGAACGCACTCGGGTCGCTGTAGCAGGATACAATTCATCAAGTTTAACTTCCACAGGAAGTGAAAAGAGGAGACCTGAGGAATTTTGCATATTCAGCAGATCTCTTGTTTCAGTGGGAAAAGAAAAACCTTGATAATAAGTGCTGGTGCTCCTGCTGTGGCCACGCATACATCAGCTGAGTGATTTAAAGGTTCAGCGCGAAAGATTTACAGGGATTTATTGGCAGAATATGGCGGAAATGGAATATAATATTCATAAGTCTGTTTTCATTAGTGTATAATCACCTGAAAACAAGAATTATTGTGTTTTTGTTCGATTAGAATGAGCTGTTTGTATCTACAAAGGCTTCCACACAGTCCACACATGATGCACAGCCATGTTTCTACAGGAGCACAGAGAGATAAACCTTTTGCATTTTTCACGCTGGGTCTGAAACATGCCTGGTGTAACAACACGTGTAATAAAGTTTGACAATAAACAGAAAAGCAGGAAATCTGCATATTTGAGAGGCTGAAAACAGCATTTTCTGCCATTTCTGCATGAAAAATTTACTTTAACAAACAATTATCAAAATATTTGAATAGTTTAATTCTTTTTTACCACTTGCCCAATCCGGCAAGTGAGTTGCTAGTTGCTTTACTAGCCCTGCACAGTTTTGCCCTGGGCGAGCAAGCAATCCTTTTTGTTGAATTGAGTTTTGTCAGTAAGAAGGAAAAAGCACAGGTGTAAATAATAAAGTTAAATTTAATTCAGATGCTTTAGTTTCAGGGTCTCACCGTCACGCTGTGCACATTAAGGCCGCCAAATTTCTACTGGATCAGTTCTTTAAAGGTGTGCCAGGCAATTCTGGAGAAAGATAGTCGATTACTGACTTTCATTCTCGTGTCAAATAGTTGTTGGCTGTCAGATACTTGTGTTTTAGGAAATCAACTATCTGTCCGATCTGCGATTGGCCAAGGTCTCCCGCCACGGACTAGATTTTCTAAAGCCTGAAAACAGAGCCGAGAGGGGGAGCAGAAGTCTCGATTTCTTTCACACCACTTGAAGTACAATATGCTTAATGGTTATTTTGGAACTTTTGCCGCATGGCAACAAAAATAATCTGCCTCGACAGCTTTAAGAGAGAAAGGCAGTGATACTTTGAGCAGATCTACTATGAACAGAAAGTAAGAAGAAAGAAAATTAAAATATGGAGCCACAGATGGCTGGAAGATGTGAACAATGTGGTCTCTCTGCTGGTCTGCAGAGAGGTTCAGTCTCAAGACTAGTTTTAGCCACCACATGATAAATATTATTCCAGTAATATTAAAACCTCATTGGACAGCGGACCAAAATCATCCGAAAACTTGATTGAATAAATAAAAATGCAGTGTCTATCCAACCTTACTGGAACACATCACATTGTTACTTTTCCTACTATAACGAGACAAAACGTCTACTCTGAAAAATACCCATCGAGTTAAAAGATTTGCACTTCTTATAAAGGCTGACTTACTGTATTTTTTTCATAAGAGTTTCAGTTATGCAAGCATTTAAATGCAAAGAGCGAAACAATTAAGTGAACGAGACACCTCATGTTACCACTGAGTTCAAATACTTCGCTAAACCTACAGGTCACTCAATCATTTCAACATGCGTTTTCAAACATAATTTCTAATCACTTCACTTCACTTCAATACATTAATTTTCCTTTTGTTAATTGTCACAATTACAGTACTTTTTGTACTTCCAATGATTAAACAGAAGGGAGTGAAGTATATAAAGTTTTTGTGCCTTGAATAAAAGCACAACTTTTGTTATAGATACACATCATATCAACTTAACTGATGCAATAAATAAAGTCACAATAATCATTTGCTTTGTGTGGATGTAGTTGCTGTAGTTTTAAGTCAAACTCCAGAGTCCAACACCTACAGTTACAGTGATACCGTATGTGTTTAATTTCAAAGTCTTCTGTGCAAATTATGCATTTTTACTTCTGCCAAGGAGGGCATGTTTTTGTTTTTTTGTTTTTTTTTGTTGGTTTGTTTTGTTTCTCTGTCAGCAGGATTACAAAAAATCACCACTGGCACAATTTTCATGTAACTTGACAGGGTGTAAACATGAGCCGAGGAAGAACCCATTAAATTTTGGAGCGGATCAGAATCACAGGAAGTGGGTACAGAAAGCGTTTGTCATGTTCATTAACACTGCGAGACAGGTCGACTGTAATACCAATGTCTTCAAAATGAACTGAAATCTTCGTCTCAGTGTTGCAGTCAACGTCTAAGTTATCCTTACTGTTTTTCCAAGTCAGTATAACCAAGATGAGCCTATTTAATTGCTGTATATCAGACATATATAGTGGTTGTGACTGCAGATGCCTCGGGGGAGGTGTGCACGCCCTTCTGCTTTTGAGTTGTTTATGTATATCCTTTGGAAAATTGACATACATTCTCTGTTTTGAGGTAAATTAGTTATTGATTGACAACATGGAACGAGTTATTAATTAAACAATCCCTAAACATCATTTAAAGTGCACACAGTATAATAGCTTTACCAGAAAAACATCATTAAAATCCAGCGATTAACGTGATGCATCATAGAGTACCTACTGTAGTTGTTTTTATTTTGCACGAACCCAAAATGAAAAGAATACCTTTTTGCGTATAATTTTTAATGAGCTTTTCCCATTAAAACAAAGCCAATTCTGTAAAAAAACAAAACAAAACAAGGCCAGTGTCTGGCGTCTGCTGCTGTGTGGGATTTCTCCCACTCAAGCCCTAAATCAGCACTTGCAGTAAAGATTTATCGATCAGCATCCCCAAGGCCCAATCGAATTTTTCCTCTCAGAGCCCCCCAAACGACATACCAACGGTGAGCAGCCGGGCTAAAAGGGGAATCCCGTTTTTTTGCGGTTGGGTTGTTTATCTTTACAGGTCTTCAAAGTAAACACAACAGGAAGAAACCAATACCATCACAGGTAAATACATCTCAGGAGGAAAAGGAGCTCATTAACTCCCCTTTCCTTTCTCTTTTATCCTCTTTTATACTGTTATCTCTCCTCCTTAAAGCCAAGCTTTCCTCGCTCTCCTTTGTCACTCCCTCCCTTAGGTTTTTAGCCATTTATTTCTCTCTTAATTTGTCTTTCAAAGCTGAACTGAGGCTGTGCGTGTTGAGGAAACAGCCACGGGGCAGCCAGTCAGGTACATTAATATCCACTCACCAGACTGCAACGCTGAGACAAATTCACCATCAGGGGAGGACAGGATGCTACCGGCGGCTAAACAACCAGCTAGCTTATTTAGCTCCAACATGACGCCTGTGACTTCGGAAACAAACACTTCACATAATCACCATGAATTAAAGCCTTAAAGCCATGCCTCTCTGTCGAGCAATCCACCCGCAGTTAATTACATGGAGCCGATTACATTTACATTTATATTAAAGGCTTAATTGATTGGAACGACAGTCAGTGTTCTAATGAGCTGGCTAATGATACATTCTCATTCGTTTCCTTGTTTAATTTTTTTTTTGTCTTGATTCACCAAATCAGTTTTACCGCAAGTATGAAATCTGTTAGAGGCATTTATCTGCCCGGCCATCTGTTCGGGTGTTCGTCTCGCTGACCCACACGAATCTGACGAAACTTGAGGATGATGATACATTTCATTACCGCAGTCCAACTTGTTTGTGTTAATTTGTGTTGATAAATAACGGCTCCTACACTCGCTGAGATAATAATTATCAGGCTCATTGTATGTAACGCAGAGCGAGATCGGTCTATTAAAATCTTGGATGCAATCTGTGAGTACAACTATTAATTCTTTGTCCTTCATGATAAAATAAACTCAATATCCTTGAGTTCTACACTAGCAGCAAGCAATGTGGACACATCACCGTAGACTTTTGGAAATCGTGATGGATATTTTCACTATTCTCTGGCACTTTACAGAGGAAATGATTCATCATTTATTGAGAAAAGAAGCTAATCAGCTAACAGAGTCATGTCATTAACTTGTGTCATTGAACTGCATCTGAATGAGTCGGAAGGAGAAACAAACACCACTGTTTGAGAGGTGCTGACCATGAAAAAATGCAGGTGTGGTGTTTTAATGATTTACCAACGATGCTAAAGACAACTATCCTCCACATAATGTCTCTTGAGCGGTTTCGTCCTTCACAATCCTGAAGAAGACTGTCATGTCGAAACATTAGTAAATCATGAGTGTTCAACTATCTTATATGTTTTGAAAACAAAAATTTACTTTAAAAAATTGTGCTTAAAATGATGGATGGATCGGGTTGGATCATTTTATGCTGTACTCTGGATCATAGCAGCTGTCACACTGTGAGGTTTGGTCTTAAATTTCTGCATTAAACCAACTGTTGGTCATGGATATAGCAAGAGAAACTTGGATATGGCTGCCGCTCAGCCTTGCTTCCATTTTGTCCAGTGCCCACTCGCAGTATTGTATTGAAAATTTTCCCTGTGGACCAAAATGCATTTACCCACTGAACAAGAACTGTTTGTAAAACTATTGACAGAACATCTTGAACTGCAAACAAGGTAAATTCTGACTGTTTCTATAATTAATTTTCCCTGTCTTGAAAACAATCCTGCTTCCCTTTGTGTTAAAACAAGCAAGTTAGCATGTGACAAACACTTAATCACAGGTTAGTTAATGATGATCTGCCGATTGCGCCTGTAGTCTAGATGGTTCAAAAGCACCAAAAACACAAAATAAAGTGTCCTAATGATGTAAGAAGTGACAGATGTCTGAATTTGGGAATATTATGCATCTTACGACTCTGCTATGTCTTCGGGTTGGGCAATGTGATGGTAAGTTCTGTGTAATGGTAGAAATGTGTACAATGGGAGAGATTTGACAGTATCGTAGAGTGTCTCTGCTAATAATTCTGGAAAGGTTATGTCGCAAACAGTCCCGGATTCTCGTGTCATCTCGCAAATCCAGCTGCCTCGTAAGGTGACACGATTCAGTCAGCAGGACTGCTTGCAATGTTCTCACGTGGCGTGAAAGCGACAGTTGGTGGCGGTAATGCACCAGCTGGTTTGCCAACCGTCACAGAAGAAGAGAGAAAACATGCAGGAGGAGAATGAAATTGTAAACACAGAGCAGGAGGCACCCAAACCAACCCAAGATGAGAGTCTCATGTGAGGCAGTTGTTTTTGTTGTGTTCCAAATAAATGTGATGAAATACGGCACGGCGTGGTTATTTTGAACCATTTTTTAAATTGAATTACCGTATTATGATCTATGCCAGTGCAGTGATAGAAAAATTACATAAACTGTGAGAGAGTATTTTGATAAATCGATTAGTTTGTGTAATTTCTGATCTATAAAATGTAAGAAAACGGTGAAAAATGTAGATCAGTTTTTCCCAAAGCCCAAGATGACGTCCTCAAATGCCCTGTTTTGTCCACAACCCGAAGACATTCAGTTTATTTTCACAGAGGAGTAATGAAACCTGCAACTATTCACATCTGAGAAGCTGAAATGAGACATTTAAAAATGATTCAGAACAATGAATCGATTCAAACTCAAGGACTTATTTGTTGCTGTTTGACTCAAGAGGACCGCACCATTGGTGAGCGACAACTTGTTTTCTGATGTCTGGTTTGGGTTTATAAATGCCACGTTCCCAAACAGTAACACCAGTGGGTGTATTCTGTTGAAAACACTCGTGAGTGAACTCCTGTACAGTGTGTAGCTGTGCAGCCGGGACCACAATACTTATTGTCAAGTGCTCTCTGGCTGGATCCACTCTGCTCTGCAGTTGTCATGAGGACAAAAAGCAGGTTCTCCCAGTGTATTCTTATGGGAAAAACTTATTTGCAATATAACACGTCCCACAACGGTCCTGTAAGGACAGAAGGGGAGAAAAGCAGCGAGCACAAAAAGTGGGCGCTCAGTGGTTAAATGATTATCATATAATGAGTTACGCTGTGCAGCCATTCATGTTGAGAGGCTACAAGGGCACCAGTGAGCCAGACTCATGTTTACAGGGCAAAAATAAAGTCAATCCCCTGCAAGACGCCTCTGAGATACATGAATCTATTAACACAAGTACAATTTATGCTTCATCACCTTCACCACCGTGATCTTGTGTACAATGTTAGTAGATTTATTCATTCTATATACTCTATTTTTAATACTAAAGGAGAAATATGCAATAATTGCACATGTAAGTGAGTCCAGCAGTTCAAATAGTGAGTTGGAGCCACAGACAGAATATTAAATAAGCTGAAATCCTATTTATTATATGACTGATGATGGACCCACTGCTCTGAAAATATACACTCTGGAGTTTGAATTCAGTGGCTGCCTGCCTCACTGCCAACCAAACTCCATTAACAGGATTCATGATTCATGATTTCTTACGGCTCATAAACAGACACTTACTCAAATAAATATATTACAGATTGTTCCTTTAATTTTATTATTATTGTTCAGAGGGTTTTATTTTCCATCTTACATTATCCATTCTATTTTCATCCCTTTTTGAAATCTTACTTTTACTATCATCACCTCGAGGGTTTTATCCATCTGAAGATGCACTAATTATCATCTTTATTTTATTTTTACTCTATTTATTTCACATTTTATGGCATCTTATTTTCCATTCTATCCCTGGTTTTATTCTCATTCTATTTGTTTTTAGGTGAAGCAGTTGATGCATACAATTTCTTCGGGCTGCATTTCTTGTATGAAAGGTGCAATACAAATGAAGTTTATTATTATTTGAATCACAATTTCTTCTCTATTGCAGTTTTAATGAGTTAAGAATACCTTAATACCTTTATAAGTTATAAGTTGGATAACTTTATTATTTCTATTTAACTTTAAATTATTTTGTGCATGACACAATAATACAAATCAAATAAAAATGACCTCTTTTGTGCAATTTACTGTATTCTTGGTTTAAAATAACATGATATGGCTGTACACCATTCACCTGATTTAATAAAGTCTATACAGCCACACTGCAGCTGTGGGTGGTGGTAGGTCGAGAGCAAACAGACTGAAGTGAAGGGATCAAGGGTGAATTTAAAAAAAAAACACAACAAGACGAGAAAGAGCGTGAGGAAGACGAGAAGCCGCAGGGATCACAAATCAGCCTCAGAGGGAAAAGAGTGCACATACAGGAGACCGATTTGTGCACATGCCTGAACGACACCAGACATCAGCTGATCTGCCCTGCTGCTCGGTATCCATGACAACGCTGTCTCCTGGGAAGTTGGCATGACAACAACGGGAAGAGAGAAGCGGCAGAGGAGAGGAGAAGAGAGGAGAGGAGAGGAGAGGAGAGGAGAGGAGAGGAGAGGAGAGGAGGGAAAGACAGCACTAGATAGGAAGGGAGAGGGGTGGGGGGATGAGGTGGATGAGGTGGGAACGGGTGGAAGGGGAGGAGGAGGAGGAGGAGGAGGCAGGAAAAAAGGAAATGTGAAAAGGCAAGAAAAGATGGTGAGGAGCAGCGAGACGAATCACTGATGCAGAATGGATATTTTACCATTTCTTCTACAGTATTTGTTTTATTCAACAAGAAATAGAGTGTAATGATCTCACTTTTGCTGCACAGGCATTAATCGGCGAATAAATCCTTTGGCAGACAGTTTTGGCTCCTCACTCTAGTACGGACCATCTATCAGCCCGCCCGTTCCCCCCTTCTGCTGCCCTGCAGGAGCAGCAGTAAATACACCATATAGGGCAGCCAGGGGGATGCTACGGTGTTAGCCTATCAGCGCTAATCAACAATGAGCTAACTGCTTTCCCCTCTGTTTGACCTTCTCCGATCGATAGCCCAGCGTCACGCTGCTGTGACTCTCAGACTACAGGACATCTCTATCTCTGCCGCCTGCCTCCTCACCCCTATTTTCTTTCTTTCTTTCTTTCTTTCTACGCTTCTTCTCACCCGCCTCCTTTGCACCTTTTCACCGCGGCCAATTCACTCACCCACTCAGTTTGACATTTACTGCGTTAAAAAAGGCCTGGTGTTGTGGATGCAGCAGGGCAGTGGTTACAATCAGTGATGTGCTGGTGACTAAAGAGATGAATGAACTTCTCTAAACAGACAGACATCCATGGTTATTAGCTAAAACATATTGAGATGTGTCGCAATTAATTTTTTTAAAACATATTCTGTGTTTAGACTCACTGCGTCTGGCAGCCAAATGCTGTTAAATGATAAGGCTGGCCAATTTCTTTATTTTTCTTATTGCCAACAAATCCCACGAAAAGACAAACAATACCTGTCTTTCACTGTATAGACATGAAGGAATATATTTCTGTGTATTTAATGATTTACATGTTCAGGAGGAACCAATAGGCTTGGGGATGAAAGTTATATAAGGTAGAGACATTAAAATAACTGAGACACAAACTGATGCTGCGTTCCAGACAACTAAAAACTAAGAACAACTAAAAATTTCTGATCTTTTACTAGAAAAACTACAAAAAAAGTTCTTTTGGCTTCATGCACCTGGTAGTTTGAAGTTGGAAGTCAGAGGTTTCAAATTTGGAAATTCCGACCTCCCACGTTGTCTGGAATGGAGAATTATTCCTTCTTGGATTTGGGATTTGTCAACAATAAGAAATATAAAGATAAGAGGAATCTAATCCACATTTTATGTTCATGAAAAAGGGGAAAAAAACTCCTTCCTCCCAAATTTGAAAAAGCTTTTAGAAACAGTTTGTACACTATAGATTAGAATTTCGTGTAACATATCACTCCGATGGTTTTATGTTGGTTTATACTGTTTTAAACCTGAATTGAAAAAGAAAAGACCAAAGCCAACAATGTGTTTGTCTCTCTCACATTTTTTGAGTCAGTCAAATAAAGTGTGTGTCTCCCAAAGGTGAAACACTTTTAGTCTGTTTCCCCGGACAGTGTTTCCTTCCTGAGCCGATGCAGAGTGACAGACAGGACGAACATGACTCTGACTTTAAAAGATTTCCACTTGGATTGTTTGATTCAAACTGCTGAAGCCTCATATTTACTTCAGTTGAACATTAAATGCATTGACATGACAGAACAAGGACTGTGGATTTTGTCCACCGTCACGGACACTGAAATCACCTTGAATCAAGCATGGACAGGAGGAAGAATTACATCATATTTAGTGTATATGAGACTGCGTCAAAATAAACTACAGTTCATGTCAGTCTGTGTTCATGTTAATGAAGGAACATGTCACCCAGTGCAACAGTGTGGCTCGTTTATGTATTTTAGTAGTTTTTGGACAATAATGCCGCTCTGTTTCACAGAGGAATGAGATCTATCAGGCTTTGGAAAGAGCAGATAAGGCTCAGTAGTAGGATCTATTCCTTTTCGGTTTTGTTCTTTTCAAGGTGTTTGTCGACAACATCAAAATATAAAATGTTACCAGACTAATCCTTTAAGAATGCAACAAAATCTTATTTGTTAATAGGGCTGCACAATTAATCGCAATATTGTGGCCATGCGCAAGCAGAGGGGAGAGATGCTGCAGTGATGACCTGGCCTACAAATGTAAGAAAATATATTGGTACTGTTGCTACAGACGCCAACCAGTGTCACATCATAATGATTTTTAATAGTTTAATAGCTTTTTTCAGTGTTCAATCTGTTTAAAATGAAAATAATGAAGCAAAAATGATGATTCTCACTGATTGTGAATCATATTGCTGTCAAAAATAAGGGCAATATGATTTATTTTTATTTCCATATCGTGCTGCCCTGATTTTTAAGATACCAAAACAGGTTTCATGGTTAAAACTAACTGTAAAAGTCTCCACCCTCAAGTCGATCTCTGGTTATAATGTGTTCGTGGAGCTCTGTGTGCCCTGCACTCTTGTTGTGTCAATGTGTGAAAGCTGCAAACCACAGTATCTGCCCCCCACCCCGTCCTCCAACACTGATGGCTTCCCATATGCCTTGTGTATGGGACTGAGCCTCATCTATCAACACAGTGTGTGTGTGTGTGTGTGTGTGTGTGTGTGTGTGTGTGTGTGTGTGTGTGCATGTGTGTGTGAGTCACTCTCTCTGAATGAACAATAACTAAAAATCTCCTTAACTCATGCTGCTCCCTCTCTGCCACCATCTGTCTCGACTCCATCCCCTCATTTCACTTCCAGATGCAGCGATACAGGCTTTTGGGTGTCCGTCTCTGAGCTCTCTAATTCCCTCTTGTCACTTTGTCAGATTGAACACTGGGGTGTCTTGTCACAGTTGTCACCGCACACCGGCCTCATATCTCACTCATTTCGGCAGACGACGGGGGCGTACCCGCCTCACAGATTAATGCTTTACACCTTCACTTCCTGTCTCATTTCTGCCTCACCTCCAAGGTCAGTAATGGTGCGAATAAACTGCGCAAGCAATATTTGTCATAGCAGAGCATGACGGCAGAGACGGATAAATAAGAAATACCATCAACAGTTTGTGGATTAGTTTCGAGAAATGAATATTTGGCAATTTACCTTCAGCTGCATAAATTAGATGCTCTCTGTAATGAAGAGTGAGGATGTATTTGTTAGTCATCACCTCTTCAAGGGGCTGCTTGAGTGTTAAGACTTGGTTTTAGGATTATGGTTGGAATCGGAATAAAACAGAATAAAGGAATAGTCTGACATTGTGCGAAATGTGCTTACTTTAAATTGTCAGATAATAGTCGGGGTCTTAGTTTACCTGAACAGTGCAGAGAACCAGGCCTTTATTTGCAACAGGTTTATATTTGAGACAGACATTAATTCACAATTTCACCTGCATCTCTGTAAATATAAACTCAGTATTTATTTTGCTTTTTTGCCCTTATTATGTAGACACAGCTGAAGATAGACACTGCTGTTAAACAACTGTAATTAAACATTTCCTGCAGAATGTTCACATTAAGGCTGGGTTGCACCGACAATTAAGTTTTAAACTTGATTAAATCATATCTTAACTTTAAATTATGTTGCACCAAATTTTTAAACTTGTTTAAAGAAAGAAAGAAAGACTAGTTTTGAGCCTTTGAAACCTCAGCTACATTTTTTAGTCTAAAACTAGATTAAATTTGATTCTATTGCACCAACACCTTAAACACAATTTAGAATGTGAACTAGGATTAACTTTAAACTTAGACTGGAGGTGGTTTAACCCTAAAAAATGATTTTTGTTAATGATTGAGCAAAATAAGTTCCTCAAAGAAAGTTAAGGGACAAACTCAATTGATCCATTGAGTTTTCTTACAGTATGTCTCTTCTTTCTTTTACTTCAGTCGACAATTCAGCTTAAAAGTTTGTCTCAAAGGAGGACAAACTGCAGCTCTTCTGCTGAGCCACCTAGCTAGCAAACAATACACAATTTAGCTAAATTTTAAGCGAGCTAGCAAACAATGTGATATTTTGTTGACAGTGTAAAAAGATTTTTACTTACTTACTTACTAGTCCAGGCGACACCAGAATTTATTTATTTATTTAGTCATTTATTTTAATTTAGGTAGGGAAGTATCTCCATTTTGATTAAACTCTCATTTAATTTCACTTTACATCAATAAACTTACCAAACAGAGTTTAGTGTTTAATTGGATTTACTCAGTCATGACAGCAAGACCCGGAATGAATGCAACGGATATTTTGGACACATCGTTCCTGGTCTGCTTCCTGCTATATTTCTCTCCCTGCTGGAGGTTGAATGAGTTTCTTTGAAGACTCTCCATTCAAGGAAAAAAGTTATCTAACCTCTCCTTGGACATATTATATAATAATTCTGTTGTCTTTGATGCAACTGGTTGTCTTGCATGTTTTGCACCGTTGAACAAACTTTCTTTGCAGACTTTCTTTGCTTACATTGAGCAGTTGTCTGGAAACTAGTCAAACAAGTTGACAGTGCAGATTTGACTGGAACTGCTGAGAACTACATGAACCACATGACTGTGTGTCAGCAGCTGGCTGCACATATTATCATTCTGCTATGAGGGAAAATAAACACTCTTGCTTGTTTGTGTTTCTTATGTGTCAAAACTAAGACCGGCATCTCATTTTATGTGACCTGTGAGAGCTTGCAAAGAATGTAATTTGCACAATCCAGTTCTATATACTACATGTCCCAGAATGCATCCTGATTTTGTTATCCACAGACTGCAGAGATCTAGCTGCCAGATGTCAATATCTACCTCTATCTCAATATCAGCTGCTCCCAGCAGTGGCACTAAAGTCAAGTGGTTGTCCTTGTAAAATGCAGACATTTAATTTTTAAGCAATTATACATTTTGTATTTTAAACTTGTAGGCTGGCCAAACTGAACCAACCCTCGTTGCTATTTTGCGAGAGGTCCTAGGTTCAATTCCCAGATGAGCCCTCAGCAGGAACAGTTTGTGAAATGAGCACTTATGATTGTGTTTTGGCTCCAAAACTCCTTCTGCAGCAGTTTAACATTGATGAATTTGGACTCTATCTTTGATAAATCTATTTTAGCCTCAATTTTTGAGGCTTGTTGGTCTAGTGGTATGATTCTCGCTTTGGGTGCGAGAGGTCCTGGGTTCAATTCCCAGACGAGCCCTCCTCAACAACAGTTTGTGTGACTCAGAGGCTGATTTTGTATATGCAGGAATGAAGTCAGGTACTGCAGCAATGCTTGCACGACCCTGAAACATTACATGTCCAGAAGCTGTTTAGCCTAGCTTGGCACAAAGACTACAATCAGGGGGAAACTGCTAGCATAGCTTCACCACAGTGGTGGAAAAATTAGCACTGCTTTAAAGCTATTCTACTTCGATTCAACAGTGTCTGATTTTGACTCTTAATTTGAAATTTGGGAGGGGCTCCCTGTGGCTCGTTGGTCTAGTGGTATGATTCTCGCTTTGGGTGCGAGAGGTCCTGGGTTCAATTCCCAGACGAGCCCTCAATAAACACAGAGTGTCTGTCTTTCTTACACGCCAGAATGAAGTCAAGGATTGCGGGAATGCTTGCAAGACCCTTGAGCATTACATGTCTGAAAGCTGTTTACCCTAGCTTAGCACAAAGACTGGAAGTAGCGGGGGAAACTGCTAGCACTGTTCCACCAAAGTGATGGAAAAATTTGCACTGATTCAATAGTAAGCGAAACAGGGGACACACTTGTTGGTCTAGGGCAGCGTTTCCCAATCCTGTTCCTTGGGGCCAACTACCCTGCATGTTTTAGAGGTTTCCCTGCTCTCAAACACCTGGTTGAAATGAGCAGGTCGTTATCAGGCTTCTGCACAGGGCTGATAACAAGCTGATCATTTGAATCAGGTGTGTTGGAGCAAGGAAACATCTAAAACATGCAGGCCAGTGGGCCCCTAGGGTCAGGATTGGGAAACGCTGGTCTAGGTTTATGATTCTCATGTAGAGTGCATACATGTCGGAAGCTGTTTAGCCTAGCTTAGCACAAAGACTACAATCAGGGGGAAACAGCTAGCAGAGTTTCACAAAATTAATGGAAAAATGAGCACTTCTGAGCTATTTCTACTGTGATTCCAGTGCTTGATTTTGACCCTTTTTTTGAAATAGAAGAGGGCCACCTTGTGGCTCGTTGGTCTAGGGGTATGATTCTCGCTTCGGGTGCGAGAGGTCCCGGGTTCAATTCCCGGACGAGCCCTCAGCAACATCAGCTTGTGTGTTTCAGAAGCTGCTTTTGTACATGCCAGGATGCAGTCAAAGACTGCGGTAACAAGACCCTGAAACATACAACGGCTGGAAGCTGTTTAGCCTAGCTTAGCACAAACACTGGAAGCAGGGGGAAACTGCTAGCCTTGTTCCACCAAAGCGATGGAAAGATTAGCACTTCTTCCACTTTGATTGAAACAGGGGAGGAGTTCTTTGTGGTTCATTAGTCTAGCTTGTATGATTCTCACTTAGGGTGTGTACATGTCCAGGAGCTGTTTAGCCCAGCTTAGCACGAAGACTACAAGTGGGGCGAAAGTGCTAGCATAGTTGCACCACAGTGATGGAAAATTTAGCAATGCTGCAAAACTATTCTACTGAGTCAACAGTGATTGATTTCAACTCTTTGTTTGAAATATGAGAAGCCTTACTTGTGGCTCGTTGGTCTAGGGGTATGATTCTCGCTTTGGGTGCGAGAGGTCCCGGGTTCAATTCCCGGACGAGCCCTCGACAAGAACAGCTTGTGTGTCTCAGAAGCATACCCTAAAAAGTTACATATCTAGAAGCTGTTCAGTCTGGCTTAGCATGAAAATGGAAGCAAGTGCTAGCATTATTCCACCAAACTGATGGAAAAATTAACACTTCTGATTGTGACAGTGATGGGGTACGACTCCTGGACAAATCTCTGACAAGCCTTCAACAAACACGGTTTGTCAGTCTCAGAAGTGGCCCAGGATGAAATTCAGTTTCAGCCCATGTTTGCATGTGGGAAGATGAGCCCTGATATTAAAGTAACACCACCTAGCTTGTTTACATTAGAACCAGGTTAGGGTAACTTTTTTATTACTATTGTCAGTGTGTGGATGGCTAGCTCAGAGGTTGTTGGTTCTTTTTCCTGCAGCAAAGGGTATTTTGAAAATGGCAACATGCAGATAGCAGAAGGGTAGGAGCTGCCTGTGTCTGCATCCTGTGAGTCAGACTAGGGTGATGACAAGACACCAGGAAGTCTTATGAGACTCATATGGATCTTCAGCGAGATAGTCAATAAAGGTAACTCCTCAAACCGTTTGTTTCTGACCAGGTCACAAAAAGGCTAAAAATAAATTACATCTGTGTGATAGAAAAACCAACCTGCACCAGATTTTTGCTTGTTTAAAAACAACAGTAGCATGAAGTCAACACACACACACACACACATACAAACACACACAGGACACATTTGCCATGGAAACAGCCTCATGTGCTGTGTGCATGTAGCAGCCTTAATGGGCCTATCACAGTGTGAATATGAATTAAAACCAGCCAATTGTAGCGCTGAATGAGATCTTTGCATATTGACATGTTGCCACAGGAGAGCAGGTTGCTGGGAAATCAGAGATAATACTGTCACCTCTGCCACAGTGTCGGGAAGCCCCCGTTTGATGGCTTCTCTGTGTATTTTTCATATCACATACATCAGGATATACAGAAGGAATGTAAAGCTCAACTAGAAGTGCATGAATATCATATTGCTAATGTCTTTCTGCTCTCTAAAATAAAAAAAAAATCTCAAGTTGGGCTGCAACTAATGAAGAATCTGATCATTTTTTGGAATAATTAAATAATTGCTTGCTCTACAAAATGTCAGAAAATGTCAAGTTGTTTTGTCTGACAAACAAATTCCAAAGATATTCAATTAGTGATGACATTAAACAGAGAGAAACAAGAAAAGTTTGAGAAGCTGGAACCACCAAAGATTTGCTATTTTTGCTCATTAAAGGATCTTAATGGTCAATTGATCATACTTGTAGTTGACAATGAATTTCCTGTTTATGTATTAATCAATGAATCAACTTGTTTCAGCACTAGTCTTCAGAAAGCTTGTATCTGGGACTTTCTGTAATTAGAAATAATTTGTTGCAGAATAAAAATAAATGGTAAGATGTTTGTAAGACTGATAAACTGTACGTGTTATTTTATATATACATATTTAAACTGATTCTCTGTATGTTCAACCACTTTACGAGCTTTCCTGAAACCGCTAATCTAAAATACATATTTAAAATTTCTATTAGCCTGCTTTAAAACCTACATGTTGTGTATAGACATTTAAACTAATCTACAGTGTGAGAAGCATGTTAAACAATCATATTACTGCACTACATCTTCAATAATTAAACGAGGCCATTCACACATTTTATTCCACGGCAGTCGGCTTCGAGTGCCCTTTCTGATCTGCAGGTCTCGGTATAATGAGGCAGCCAATGTAATTAAACTTCCCCACAAGTAGTTTGGTTCGCATCAAACAGTTAATTGGAATAGAGTTTAAATTACTGCTGCTCATCTGCACATTTATCAATGGTTTAGGATTAAAATACATCTCTGACTCTCTTTTACCAAATTAACATGGTAAATACGACCAGAGTTCGAACTGAACCTGTGACAACCAAATGTTATTTGCAATATACCATTAAACAAAAAGTTTTGAATGATTTTTCTTTGGCTCAGCTCCAATCTGTCGCCCACTCCGTGATGAGCGTGACTCTGTGTGGAGTCACACTCGCAGCTGTGGAGGGTCTCTCAAATGAGGGGGAGGGTGTAAATACACCGGCAAGCTTTGGGACGCTCTCGCCTTTCTCTAACGGAAACAGGAGCATTAATCATGACGGATATTGCACTTAAATACATATTAAAACATCACTGACAAAGATGTAAGTGACCATGACATAACGCACTCATTACAGCGTTGGCAAAGTAAGCTTGTGAAAGGAAAAAATATTAAGTAAATACATAAAAACTCTGGTCACATTGAACATTTTTTCGTCATCTCATTCCATCACGTGTGCACAGAAAATGTCTATCAAATATCTGATTGAGGTGAGGTAACTTCATACTCATCCATAACAACCACATCTCGCACGGAGCTAACTTTTGTGGCGTTTCCTCTTTCCAGGACGCAAAAGAGAAGCTGCATTTGTTTTGTGAGTCTGTGTGTCCTAAAAAATAACTCCTTTAAAAACCTTCTGTGAAAGCGAACCCCGGTTTTTGCAGTTTGCTCAACTGCCAGATGGCGGGGCTTATTAGAGTGCGACACATCTGTTGCCCTGATTGATTGACCACTAAAATTTTTTTCCCCACCTGCACGCCTGGAACTTTCCTCTGCGTCTTACTGACTCACAGGCTACTCTTTGCCTCCATAGGTTAGGTTGGCTATAGAGGCTTTTTGGCATGTATAAAAACGCAGGTATACCTTGAGAGTTTGACATGCCCCTTGGTGTGCCTCGGGCACAACAATTTTGAAAACCACTGATATACAGAGCTGCTACAAACTTCCACAAGTTCTAACAGCTGCAGAACCTTTAAGGTTTAAAGGTTTAAATGCATTTTTAAGATGTATATGTTCCCCACTGCCTTTGAATGAACCTTGTGTTTGGATTTATCAGTTGTTGGAGTTTATATTTGTGTTGCTGGTTTTGTTTTTAATTCATTCTAAAAATGGGTTCAATGCTTTTTTGGTGATTTAATGTTTTCTTCTGAGTCAGTTTTTTATGTGTCATACATTATGTAAAGCATTGATTCTGACCTCTGGCTACAAAACAATTTCTACATGTCAATTAACTCTTCATCGCATGATACACAACTACGAGTTCAACTAAATAGTGGTTTCCCCCCAGTGTTGGCTTCATCAGAACAATTTTTATAGGCCTGATGAGGTATTTCACAAGAAAAAGGCAACAATTCCAGCAAAATAATTATTATTTTTAAATAATTTTGAGCACCTAACTGTAGCTTTCCCTTATTTTCCACCATAAAAATCAACCCTTGATTCCCGAGATCAGGGGGTTTCAGGCCTTAGCTGATGACGGAGCAGGAATATTTCTGGGTCCTCTCAAATTCGTTTCTTTGTTTACAAAAGATTAACGGAGGCAGAGAAACATAATCCCTCATCCTCTAAAGCTGTGTTTGTTCACCTCATATTCATCTTTCTTAGTCATATATGAATACTTTGTCATGAAATTCACACCTGGCTACACTTCAGATGAATCAACAGGCGGAATTGGCAGAATTATCTTTGAGGTATTATGATTCATGTTTCATTTTGAAGTCGCTCAAGTGTGTAATGTAATTGAACTCATATCAGAAGCCATCCTGCATAAATCAACGTCATTTTGACTCATGTTGATCAGCAACATATGAAACAGTGTTTTATGGATTTGCAACTAGAAGATCTCTGCTTCCATTAAGCCAAAACCTGAAACCTCTGCGCTAAAATGCAGTCACACCTGTGCCTAATGAGCCGCCCTCTGTTTACCACCGTGTGTTTGTAATAAAGGAGGCTGTTAAAGGAGTAGAGTATCATACGTTGTAGAGGGGGATGCTCTTCATGGGTTTGTACTGCTTCAGGGGGTCCATCTTGTACAGGTGGCGGTCAGTGATGAGCACAGCCCGGTCCTCCGCCTTGTGGAAACGGTTGATCTGGAAAGCACAAAGCTCCTCATTAGTCACCCCGCAGGATAAGTGCATACACACACACACACATATAAACACCCTGCAGGGGGATGGAGCAAAACAGGAGCAGTTGGGCTTGTTTGTTTGTGCAGACGTATACATGTTGCGACTGTGTGTTCATGTGGTTAGTGGTGGATAAACGCTCTAAAAGCCTCCTACCTTGCGGACGTTGCAGGAGAACAGAACTCGCATGAATTTGTCTTTCCGTTGCAGCTCGCTGGAAACCAGTGTGAATGATGCAGCTGTGTCGGGGCTGTCTCGCTTCTGTCGGCCACAAAAAAAAAAAGCACATTAAATCTGTTACAACACTCCAGCCTCATTTAAAGGAATTTAGAGACAGTACTGGCATTAATCAGATTCACATTAACATCTTTTACACACTCTCTTTGGGCTGGGCTATAAGCCAAATCTATCAAAGTGCTGATATTAAATTTACTCCAGGGTTCATACAGCTTTTTAAGAGCATCATTCAAGCACCTTTCAAGGTACCTAAACCAAAAAATTTGGTTTTGGTTTATCGTCACAGCCAGGCAGAACAGAATTTTTTAGTTTTTTATTTTGGCACCTCTTGCCCTTGTAAGTCTACCTCGCTCTGTATCTGGTGTGAGATCTCAGAAGACAGTAAATAAATATGATGAAATATGTTGAAATGAGAGTTTTGGTTTACATGAGCGATTGCGGAGATGACATCAAGCATTTTTCAAGGAGTATATTCATATTCAAGCATATTCCTAAAACATAAACACATAAAGTAACATAAATTAAGAAAATGCTTAGAATGAACCATATAATTTAAAAGATAAGTTCCACATTTGGGAATTATGCTTTTTCGCTTTCTTACCAAGAGTGAGATGAAAAGATTAATACCTCCATGTCTGTAGAAGAGTTATTAGACTGCAGAATTAAATGTTTGTGTCATGCAACCTTAGCATTGGGTCTATTTACTTTCATTAGGCTTCTTTAAATTTAAGCTGTATTGGTTTGTCTGCTTGTTGTCTTGCACGTCTGTTAATTTTATATTTAACATCAACCCGACCAAAGACTGCAAATGAAAATTAGCACTGGGACTTGCCAAACGGAATAAGAGTGAAGTTGGAAAGATTTGGCACAATTTTTTGGCATTTGAGAGTTATCGACAGACACATTAAAGCTGATACAAAAAAAGTATTAATGTTGGATATGCAGCCCTGACATAGATGCAGAACCAGACGGCAAACTTTAGGGCTGAAAAGTGCCACAAACTGCAGTTTGTTAAATGGCCACTTGAGGCTGCCTCCAAAAGTGAGTCAGTTCCCACAGACCACCTTATTAAAATGCCAGATTTAAGTGGAGAAATAAACCTTTTACAACCTGCTGCAGAAGATAGTTTTGTTCTCTGTAGCTACTTCCCCCGACAACTGTACGGGGGTGAATTTTTATAAAACTCATCCATTTAAATTATATTAAGGTTTCAGGTGGGTGCTGTCACGGCCGCCTAATCTGGCTGCTTCAGCTCCACTCACACGCTACCTCTTTGCCCATTTTTGCATTAGTCGAGAATTAAGTAGAGTCAAGCGCTGCCAAGATGGTGAGTCCTGGAATCACCACACGGAAACATGGGTGACGTCATGGAGGCTCCGTCCACAATTTATCATACAGTTTATGTGCAAGACACACAATAAGAGACAAACATGCATAAACAAATCTCACAGTCTTGCGATCTTTCATTCGTCTTGCTCTGTTGCTGTGTTCTCCTTCCAAAATATAAAGACACATATTTAACTGTTCCCCACCCCAACTCACACTGCCATCCACTTACTCACCAGGTAGTTTCCTTCCCAGGCCCTCTGTAGACCCAAGTCAGACCTCTGGCCCTTAAGGGCTTCCAGGCTGGCTACCTTGGCCCTCACCTGCAGGGCCTCTTCTGGAGAGAGGCCTTTGATCAGCGTCCAAGCCCACCACCTGCAGGTAAAGACGTCGCACAAAGAGAGAAATGTAAGAACAGGGGAAAATCGAATTTCTCCATTGAAGTTCACGCACAAGGCCTTGATAGTTCGGGTCTGCGGGAACTGCAGCGGACCCCAGCTGTACTGCACTTATTGGCCTTTCACTCACACATCCTGACAGCCAACATCATTCTCCAGGAAGGCTATTTTCTTACTGTGCCCAGCTTCAAATAGAAAAAAAGCAAACAAACAGACGTTGGGATGAAAGGCGGTGATGAGTCTTTGATGGAGGAAGAGAAATCAATGCCCAGTGTGAGCCCAAGGCAGAAGGAAACATGTGTAAGTTGCTTCAAACGGACTCATCTGGATATAAAATAACACTTGAGGCAATGCGTTCTCTCCTGCAGTTGCGGTCAGATCCACTTTTAGTTTTAGTTCAGCCAATTTAGGAAAGTGATTTTCTTCAAAAGAAAGCAATTTAAAACATTTTATTTCAGAAAGGCTCATCCGCTGCCTTGGTTTTGAATTATGTAACTGGAAATGAATGGTACATTGTTAAACATTAAATCCAGCTACACTTTATATTTGAATCTTTTGAAAGAAAAGAGAATTGACCTCAAACCGCCTCTGTATCAGGCACAAATACAGAACCTTGTTGTTCGTACAACCCCAGTTCCAAAAAAGGTCGGCTGCTGTATAAGATGTAAATAAAAACAGAATGCAATGATATGCCAAAGCTTTTCAAACTATATAAAATTAAATACCATACAAAGACAAGATATTTAACGTTCAAACTCATTTTGTAAATACACACTCATTCGGAAAGTAAGTGTAAGTGTTTAGGAAATGAGGACACTAATTGTTGGAGTTCTGAAAGTGAAATTCTTTCTCATTCTTGCTTGATATACGACTTCAGTCCGGGGTCTCTGTTGTCGTATTTTGTGCTTCATAATGCACCACACATTTTCAATGGGAGACAGGTCTGGACTGCAGGCAGGTCAGTCTAGTACCTGAACTCTTTTACTACGAAGACACACTGTTGGAACACGTCCACAATGTGTCTCTGCGTTGTCTTGCTGAAATAAGCAGGGACGTCTCTGAAAAAGACGACGGATGGCAGCATATGTTGCTCCAAAACCTGTATGTATCAGCATTAATTGAGCCTTCACCTTTCCACTTCCACAAATGTTATTTTTGAATACCTGTTGTAGATGCTTCTGAGTGCCTCCTCAAACTTGCGCAGGACTTTGGGGGGCGTGGGCCACTTCACATGCCTGCCGTAATCCTTCATGGATCGGACGTTTTTGAAGCGCCGGTTGACCTCGCGGATGTAGGACTTGACCTTGTAGCGTCTGTAGGCCCGCAGGATGACGAGGGCCGCTCTCATCCGCCGGTATCGCATTCTGGCGATGGTGCCCCTCCACACCTGGAGACACAGGACAACATCATCAAAATGCACAATTAGTGAAACCTCCTGTATTTTCACGAGAGGTACGACCGCTGCACTAAAATCTAATCTAAAACGTAATAAAGAAATAAAGAAATTGTTTCATTACTCATCATTAGAATTGATTACACATCGTTACATGTTTATTTGTTATACATCAGTGCTTGTGAAGTTTAAATAACATGGATTCAGACTAAAATAAGGGCTAAATTAAGGACCCCCATGCCTGCCTGTAACCAACTATAGGTTGAGTGGCTATCAGACCCTCTAAAGCATGAATAATAGATGTAAGTGGGACCCCGGGGAGCCATAACTCTGCACTAAAATCACCACCATATGCTCCCCTTTTACTGTGTCCTCCCTCTCCTTCTTATACACAAACTTCTCAATTATTTACATGTTTATTTGACTGCACTGTACCTAAATAATCCTAAATAATCAGCAATAAAGTGCATTTAGTGTCACAGACTGAACAGTCTCAAATTAAAGGCAACACTGCACACTGCACTGGAGCCTCACTTCTGGATATCATCTAAGTGTGATACAGAATAATCATCATGAGGATCAATTTAATCTTTCAAAGTGTGGGGGTGGCCCGGAGGCACCGAAAAGGATTTCCTGCATTTGCATATTAAAACTGTGGAGGAGGCGGTTTTCACCCCGATGAGACTTGGTGGTGTAATAATTGGCAGAGAAGAAGATAAGTCATGCACCACTGGAATATGGAAGCAGCAGATTCGTCCGTGTCATTTCAAGATGATAACCGTTTAACCACATCAGCTGCATATATGTGTTTAAAGCAACATTATGTAACTACTGTGCCTTAAAGGTGCTGTATATGACGTTAACTCAAGAGGTCGAAGTAGACCACTAGCATCTCAGACCAACACAAATGCATGCTTTGTTTACGCAAAGTTTGGAAAAAAAACCTGCAGAAGATCATGCAAGAGTGTTGATTTTAACCCACACCATGATGCATGCTCTGGCATTAAAATGACTGTATCACTGCAAAAGAAAAGGTAACAG
This sequence comes from Lutjanus campechanus, assembly GCA_027495735.1. NCBI lineage: Eukaryota > Metazoa > Chordata > Actinopteri > Lutjaniformes > Lutjanidae > Lutjanus > Lutjanus campechanus. Next base: position 29,252 of record JAJHUR010090568.1, read on the forward strand.
CTGTTAGCTTGTTTATGTTGGTAGCATAATCTTCCCAGGCAGTAATTTGCCATTTGCAGCCTGTAGGTTGCAGCTCGGAGGTTGTTCTTTTTTCCCGGGGACTTTGAAAACGTAGATAGCGGACGCTGCGATGCCGTGGCCAATGACAAGAACCGCAGTGTGCATCCGATGTGCACTTTAAGTTCACAGAAAAATGTAATTTCATGTGAACAAAATATGCTGCACACATCAGATTTATTATTGAATTTTTTATGTCTTCTGTTGTTTCACTTGCTTGATGTTTGGCTGTGTTTGCAAAGATGTTGCTAATTTTTGACTAGACTAAGCAATGTAATCAAAACAAATGCATGTGTTCAGCTGTCCATATTTACAACAGTTGTGTGTAAGTGAACTGCACAAAGGAAA
>JAJHUR010090569.1:1057-25174 GCA_027495735.1 Lutjanus campechanus
TTTGTGCAGCACACGGGTCTCCTATTGGACACTAGTACACCATGTGACAGAGCACGGTTTTCCTATTGGACACTGAAAATCGAGGAGGCATAACACAGACAGCGGAGGTCCCGTTTGAAAGGCTGACATGTCCCCTTTTCGCCAAAGAAAAAAGTAAGTTTCTATCTATCGGCATTCCAGAAATATGCGCGATTAAGTAAAAGATATTCTCAGACATCGCGGGCGATGCCGTTGATTCCAGAGGGTTGAACAACTGACGCCATGGTCGCAGAGTGAGCTAACGTTATGGCTGCTCGTGTTGGTTAATTAGTGCCAAATGCCTCCGCTTGCCGGCCTACTATATTAAGATATTTCTTTCTATATGCACGGAAATATAGGCCTATACGTAAAATGTATTCAACAAGTAACAACATATATTAGACGAAAAATGAGACATTTTACACAGATTTTGCATCTTTATTTATTTATTTATTTTACTTAAATCCCTGTAATATTTAGCAAGAATGTTGTTCCATTACGCACAGGCGCACCAGCGTGTGCGCCACATACGCATATGTATAGGCAATGTATATATAGATGAAGGGGCTATGACAGTCACACATGACTGACATAATCTTTAACGGCTTTGATTGTTGATTGTCCGCGCTCCTCTCTCCCTCTCCCTCTCCCTCGCAGACTGCAATTCTCTGACTCAACAGCTGCGTCGCCAATTCCTCCTCTTCTTCAAAAAGCGTGTACCATGGTTAAAAAGGGCGTACACCTGCACGCTTTTTCCCGACAGGTTTTGGCTTGATAGATCCCAAATTTGGCGGAGAAAAGTGCGTACGCACAAAACGAGGGAAAGAGCGTGTAGAAAAACGTGTACACACAATGATAAATGAGGCCCCAGGGTGGGTTCTTGTTAGCACTCATAGAAGTTGGAAAGGTTTTGGAAAGAACCCCCACAGGCCCTTCCCATCAGCATGGAACGGGCCCCATTCCGCTTCAAGCACCTACTTTTGAAATGTCCAGAGCATCTCCATCAAAAATAAACTGGTTCAGAACCTGAAACGTTGGTTTCCACCAGGAACCAAAGAACAGCAGATTTTGTTTGGGAACCAAAGTTGCTGTGTCATACCATACAGGTTGTTGTACATTGCGCAGCGCCCTAACATCCTTGACAGCAATGGTTCCACTCAGAACTGGTGGAAATATGGGCCGGTTCTCTAGACTGCGCTAAGGTTCCAAGGATCTTGAATGGATCCAGTTCAAGAACTAGAGCTTTTTGGTGGAAAAGGGTCCCTAGAGAGTGTTCTGGGTGGAACCATTCACAGATGGTTTGAAGTATAACCCTTTATGTCTCTGTAAAGGTTCCAAATGGAACCTTTATAAATGGTTAAAAATAAATGATTAAAAATGGTTCTCCTGTGGGGACAAGCCAAAGAACTCTTTATGGTTCTAGTTAGCACATTTATTTCTAAGAGTGTAGCTGTGGTGGTGCAGCAGCAGTAATGCTGTATAATATTTAAGAATGAAACAATATATAGAGAGAACAGAAGAGCCTTTGTTCACACAGTGATGCTTAGAATACTTAAGATCACCTATCTGCTACTTGTCAATGATCCTTTTCATTAGTGAAAGGGCTTAAGCGACTGTAGATGTAGATAAGTACTCTACGACATCAAGTAGAGTAAGTCCCAGTGCTCCAGTCGCACTCATTCAGGCGGGATTGTTAAAGTAATTTAGCACATGGAGGGCTCTGTCTGAATGGTGCATTTAAGGTTACAAAACATGCCAACTAAGACTTCACTTTAGCAAGTGAGTTGGCCTGGAAATGTACCTCATTGTCACCTTTTTGGAGCATGGACTGACAGGGTCTGAACGCGTGTGCGTGTGTCTGTGTGTGTCTGTGTGTGTCTGTGTGCGTGTGTCTGTGTGCAATCCTCTCACCTCGCCCATCTGCCAGACAGCGATTGTAACCCACCGGGCTGAAGTACTCAAACACAAACACAGCCACAGCCGACACGATGAGCAACATCACAAACATCATCACCCAGACGTCAGCACTGAAGGGCTCTGAAACACAGAGAGGGAGAGGGGGGAGAGACGGGGGAGTGGGCGAGGAAAGGGAAGGGAGGGAGTGTTGTGGGAAGAGAGAGGAAGTTCATTAGACCAAATTAAGGAAATTTATAAAATCACCCCCTGGTATCAACATGACTATTTGTATTCTGTGCTGTGTGCTCATTGTTGCACATTGATGGATTTTATCTGAGTCTGTGTGAACACTAACAAGCACTGCTCAAGAGAGAAACTGAAAGGACAGTAGGTAGGTGTGAATGGACAGATGTACTCATTGAAATGGGCACATTTTCCACCACTTGCTCTCTGCTTTGCAAATGTTCACAGACAGAAAAGACTGTGACAAACACCACAGCACTGTTGTGAACAAAACCACTACAAGGTCCATTTGAAGCTTTTCAGTGCATCAGCCAACCTTCATCAGCAGAGGAGTTTCTCAGTTTTCATTTTTCTGAGCACTTCAAAGTTATTAGCATCAATGCCTACTTTTGATACTACAGTGTAAACTGTTTGGGACAGAATCACTCCTATACAAATGCTGTTTAAATAACGTCCTTATAGTTATCAAGTAGTCTGCTTACAGTGTCCATTTTGGATATTTTCAGACATGACAACATATGGAAAATTAAAGGTTTTTTTTGTTTTGTTTTTTACTTTACTCCCATGATACTGTACTTTGCCTTATGGTTACCTACCTGCTTCTGGCTGCTGCCTAATGCTGGAGCTTCAGACTTTTTATCCAGACCTTTTTGAGTGGGGTGGCCCAAGTGGTGCACTGACTTATGCAGGGGTGGCACGTATGTACGCACATGCACACTGTTGGATGAAGAGTTGGAGGCGCCTCTGACACTTTAGTAAAATAACCAACTTTTTTGGGTCCCTGCTACTGTGTATTCACACAACATGACATCAGATTGCAGTTTGCCTTTCTGTTGCAGAATGGAGGCCAGTGACAATGTTACAGTAGATACATTTTTATGTCTTTTACTTCACTCTCTTTTTCAAACAGCATGGCGACGAATCTGAAATGATGTTCAAGTGCTGCTTGAACAGAGACAGATGGAATTTGGAATTTGTGGTTGAAAGGAGTTGCAGAAGTTACTGAAGGAGGCAACAAGCCTTCAAGCATCACACTGGAAAAGGAGTGAAAATAGCATGTCCACCTGGACGTCATGTTTCCATCACTGCCAATAACCACATGGGACTACTGCAGAGACCCATGAATGAATGACAATTGTACTTTTTCTCACTGGTGACAAATGTCAGATGTTAGTGGGTTTTTTGACTTTTAGTACTTTTCACAGAGAAATACTATTTTTTTTATTAAACTTCTTATGTTTTGTGGTCATAGGACACACTAATCAACAGTTCACAATGTCCTAATTTTGTGTAAACTGACTTGTACTTCTGTTGGTGATTGTGCATTTGTTATATGATATGATACATGTGAGTGTATGCATGCAAGTGATTGTGTTGTACGTCCACTCACCAAGAAAGGCAGAGGGTGAGACGGTTCCGTTGCTACGAGAGACCATGACACTGATCCCCGTCTCAATGAAGGGTACAGAGAAGTCAATGACCTCTGACCTCTCCTCGTTGATGGTGAGCGAACCCACCGCCATGTGGGCATTCTTCAGCACCACCTGAGGGACGACCGCAGACAGACGGAGACAGACAGGAGGAGAAACATGAAAGGTCAGCAGGCAGACGGTGCTGAATATTCCCTGGACTGTGGTGAGAGACACATGAAAAGTAACTCATACATGAGTCACCATCTCTGCCAAGTATTTAGCAGGTTATTTTGGTAGAGTGGAAGCAGGAGAGAAGGATTATTAGTACACTGGGTCAATATTCGACCCCCCATCAACCCAGCCTCCCTCTGAGTGTGTTCAGGTATATTTAGCCGTAGGTTTCTGGATCCTCGGGCCATGAATAAAAATGGAGCACAAAAGAGTGTGTTAATGAGGTATATGTATGCCAGCATGAACAGGAATCCTACACACCGTATTTTCCTATTGGCTTCTGGTTTCTGCATCTTATGTCCTGTTTTCCCCATTCAGAGTAAATCATTAGCCGCTTACTTAGGCATTGACAAATGCATCCATGCATAAACTGCATGTTTGCACAGCCTCGCCTTTATGCTGATGTATACTTCAGAAATTTTGTAACAAATGCTGCAGATACTGTAATTTTACACCCTGTACATATTAACTCATCTCAATATAATAATAAAGTCACTCGTTTGATGCCATAATCAACCAATTAAGTTGGACCCCACATTGATTTGTAAAGGCTGCATTGTGCTGGATGTGTAATGTGTGCAGGAGAGAAGTGGGTCTTTCCCTGAGGCTGCCTCCTCCCTCTCTCTGTCTTTCTTCCAATCATTCTGTCTTTCTCTACGTCTTTCTCTCTCTCCATCTCTGATTAGGAGCTTCATTGTCCTCCTCCTGAGGTTTTTATGGAGCTGATCACAGCTCCCCCTCGGGCCAGGTTGTGGGGGAACAAGTGCTCGATGGCTGACAGAGACAGCGAGAAACTAATAGAGAGAAAGAGACATTCAGACAGTATAATTAGCCCCATCATAAAGATAAAATCCTATGGGCAGCAAAACACTCTGCCTGCTTGCAGTAGTGTGGGTATTAGTATTAAATTTCATAGTTACTTGCTTTTTAAATACATTTTTTAAACTTGAAAAGCAATTTAGTCTGTGCATTGTATTCATATTGTGAAGAAAAGTGAATTAATAACTGCTTAAGCAGCAAAAGTGATGTAGAGAAAGAAGAGGAGAGTTTAAAAAAATAACATATATTTTGAATAAATAAACATATAGTATAATAAATAAAGGAAAACAGATTAAATTAAAACTTTTTAAATCACAGCCTTTGTATTTTTCAGCCAGCAGTAAACTCTAAATATCGATCGAAGTTGGTTTATTCTCAGGAAAGATGGGTTTATGGGGGGTTGCAGATGACCACAGGAGAACTACAGAGTGAAATTAAGTTGAATCAATATGATTTATGTAGGGCAAATAAACAAACAGGAGTTGCTGATGCTGTCATGCTGACCTTTCCCCAATTATTGTTTATATTGTTAATTGTGCGGTGGGGGGCCAGAACTTTTTTCAGCTTCTGAAGGGGGGCATGCCAAATAAAGGGAACCACTGCGGTGGCTTTCATTTTTGGTAACACAAAGGTACTCTAATGAGTTACTTTTCCAGTAGGTAACACTGTAACATAACTTTTTAATGGCAGTCATCTTGTAATATAAAAAGTAACACTTCCCATCACTGTGAGCGGCGAAGGAAGTATTTTCAAATCGGTGCAGTTTCCTCTGGGAATTCACATTTTAAAGGTAGAATAACTAGGATTTGTCAGATGCTGTTTGTAAATGCATCAGAAAGACTTGACATTCTCACAGCGTCAAACACAGATGCACTGGGCTGGAAAAAACGTCCCAAGCACAGCAAAATGATGAGAAAACAAGATGGGCAAAGGGTGGCATCTCTGTGGAAGCAGGTGCTGCTACACACTTCTGGTGGGTTGTGGGTGATGACTGAGGGGGATTATTTTTGTAGTCTTTTTTTTGGGAAAATGCTGCATAGTTTGTCTTCCTGCATCAGGCTACAATGAACAAATGCAGTGAGAGAAAGAGAAGCTTGGTAACCAAATTCTCAGCTTTTCTCCCTCTACAGAATAACAGATGTTGAATTTGATCCCTGCAGCTTGAAGCAGATGTTTATTTTTTTGGAAATCACTTTTGTTTTCTCTCTGTCATTATAAATAGTGTTGCATGTCTTCGGGGAGGCATGCTGCTGAATGCATAAGGCTTTTAAGAAACAAGTTAAATGGCGGTAGGGATACTGAATGCCACCCACAATGATGGTTAATAAACAGACCTGCAGTAACACTGAATATATTAGTGTACTATACTGGTTCTGATGGAACACATGGAATATTGTTTATTTTTAAGCACACTGCTGTATTTAGTCACTCTGCTGGTTCAATACTGTCTGTATGGCAAGGTCTCCAGCACTCTGCTGCAGTGTTCTGCCAGCTGTGAAATCCACAATCAGCTGATCAGCCAGCAGGTCTGTATGAAATCGACCAGACCTGTCATTCTGGGTACAACTGTATTTAAGAGCTGTTTACAGTCAGTGCAAAGCTGCTGCTTCTTTCTAGAGTTGGACCAGACTTAGAAGAAAAAGATCTGCCTTTCTTCTTCAGTACAACCTCCAAAGAAACAGATCTGTCCACCAAAATGATCACCACAGTGATTTATCAAGAACATGTGAAATAAAGATAGAAGGAAATATAAGAAAAATAAAGAGAAATGTGTTCACCTCTCCAACCATGCCGTTCCAGGTCCCATTCACCTTCTTGCCGTGTTTGCCGTTGGTGACCAGGTAGAGGTCGTAAGTGAACTTGACCGTCTTGGCGATCTTCTTCAGGATGTCAATACAGAAACCTTTGCAGCAGCGCTTGATATAAATCCCTGAATCACCTGTCTGATTGCTGGTAGGTGGCACAGAGAAGAAGAGGGAGGAGAGGAAGTGAAGACAGAAGAACAGGAAACAGCGTTTCAGCAACCTGAGATTGATGTTTACTGACGGTTGCAGGCAGTGTGAAAATATCATGGTATGATATCTGATGTTATAGATTTTATCTGTATGCTACAAACAGTGAAATGAATGATGGCAATTTGGCATGCAGACTGAGTTAGACTGAAAAAGTTTTTGATAATTGAGTGAAGTTCTATGACACCACGCTTCAGTGGTGATGGCAAGATTAGCATGCATGCCAGTTTCTTTAGTGAATTAGTGATGAATCACTTCATGTATGAATCATACATCAATAATAGCCTAATTTTAAACACGATCCATGATGATGAAGATACCGAAAAATAGAAATGCATGGCAAAAACAGCATACTGTCAATATTTTAGAGATCCCAAAATTTTTAAAATCATGTTTTCAGGGGAGCTCATGTCTTATTAACAGGAGTCAAGCTCTGTCTGGCTCCCCTGTAGTCAAAAACCTAGTTTCATGAACATAACTAGGATATTAAAAAGAGAAAAGACAAAGGACAGCAGCAGGGATGAAATGAAACAAAAGTAAAAGCAACCAAGTGCCATGTGATGACAGTGTGCGGGTTTTCATTCCAAACAAAAACTCCACCAGGCTGTTTCATTGATCAAACACACTGAAAAAGGAGTCACCAGACAGTGCTCAGTGGAACCACCTGAGGTCAGATGTATAAATGTTGATCGACAGAAAATTAACTTGATAATCAATCAATTGTCATTGTCAAATATTTTCTGTGTGCATCTTCTTAAATATGAGGATTTGTTGAGGACTTTGTCTGTTGTGACACTGAAGTCACTGGTGCACGGCTGCTAACTGTGCTGTAGCTGCCCTTAGCTAGTTAGCTCAGTTAGTGGTCTTATTAGAGTCGGACACAACAAGAATACAGCACTGAGTTTGTAGTGAGTTCATTTGTAAGTATACATCATGCATCGTGTTGACAAGTCCGTGAGTATTTGTTTTTGTGAAGTTGGAAGTTATTTATTCCTGTGTTTTGAACGGTAAGATTTGTATGTGTTAATTCTGTGTTGAAATAAATTAACAAAATGTTCAATTCCTTTGCTGGATTTTCAGATATATTTAGAATCATAACTGCTTTTGCTGTTAGCATTTAACAGTGGCCCATTTTTGTGCTTCAAAATGTATATTTAAATAATTTAAAAAGTATCATAAACGTGCAACACCTAGTCAACTATTGGCTTGAACTAACAATCACTACACGACTAGGAAAATCTATTCTTATTCTAGTCTTATCTATGCTGAAACACATTATGATGCACATGTTTTTTTGGTTTGTTTTATGATCTATCTGTTTTGAATGTTGTTGTTGGTTTTGTGTTTGTTTCTTTACAGTATTCCTTATCTTTGTGTACATACTTTAGATGATAAATTTTATTAATGTCTTGTCTGATAAATGGAAAAATCTCAATAAATAAAGTGTTTAAAAATGCAGTACATTTTATGGAATAATGTTAACAATGGGGTTTATTTATCTGTCACTAAGACTGTGTCCACATATTTCTCCTTTTGTGCATATGTAGATGGATCTACACAGTTCTGTGCATCTGGCTCATGGAATATTTTTGGCTGGAGAGAAATCCTGCATATTCTCTGTGGCATAGAGCTGCCTATCCCCGAAATGCAGCATGTGAGGATGTCTTTGAAGGAAGAGACAGACAGACGGGCAGACCGAAGGAGAAAAGGGGAATAGGGGAATAGGAAAAGAGCAGGGTGAAAGATCAGTCAATAAAAAAACCACTGAGCCAGAAGATGTAGGACAGCCTCAGGAGATTTCAGGTAGGCCAGTGATAGAAAAGGAGGCCATTGAAGAAAATTCATTATCACACACAGAGGAGAAGTGGATGGCAAGAGGGTCAGGGTGAAGAGGCAGGGGGAGGGAGGAAAACAATGACAGAAACTGAGACAATGATCTAGTTAGCAGCGGTGAAGCAAGTGGAGGTAATCACAGGACCTAGGGAGATTGTGAAAGGATAAACCTGATGATATTTTTATAATCCATTGAAGTAAAAGAGAGAAAATCACGACAGCATGCTACAGTGACAAGAAAATGATAAACAAAGATGCCAAAGGGAAAATTCAAGGAATAATTCATGACTGTGAGCATTCCTCGATACATGCGTGTTTCATTACAGCATCGATTCATTTCCTCTGTCTATATTCACAGCTTGCATAATATTCTGCCTGACCACTGACGCAGCTGGTTCTGTTTTATGTTATATGTACTGGTGATTTGTTTGGTGCGATAAATGACTGAATACATGCAGAGGGTTACACCGTATACCAGAAAAATTTTAAATAATTCATTTTGCAGCCATATTGATGTACAAATCAATAAGTCTTGAACTAAGATTCATTAAAGTGTTCTATTTTTAGCACTTGACTCTACAATATTCCTCCTGAATTCACACAGTAAAGCCAATCAGATTCTGAGAGCAACGGCAGAAATTACAGGCGTGACAGGGGGTTCACACCCCCGCTTTCTAGGAAAAACAGACCATTGTCCCCCTTACAATATAATTGTAAACATAAGTACATAATTTTACATAATATAATGATTATGTTCTGAAAGAGCTTGTGCTCATTAAAGTTGAAAAACAATGTGTTTAGAAAGATTGCCTCTCTGCCTCATATAATGCTACACCTTGTTCGGTCTACTGCCCGCCATCCCCACAAACATTAAGAAGTGTGTGGTGACTGACCTCCAATAAGTAGCTACTTTGCAGATGAACTTACAACAAAGGATGTGTCAGATGTTGCTCTTTACTTCTACCACTCAGTAAAATAAAACACATTCACACACTGCAGTTTGTCTGTTCCACTATCTCACAGTGGAATCTAGTGGGTGAACGCAGGCTGCCATATTGTTACGGGATAGCTGAGACTCCTAATGCATGGCTGCCTATGGAGGCAGGGGGTCTATCCACAATTACAATCATTATAACTCACTGAATTTTTTGACGGATTTTCAAGCAGTTTGCTTTGTTATTAAAAATGTTGGACATGTAGTTATGATACAGGATACTTAGTCGAATTAAAGATGCTGGTTCAAATTATATTAGTGCTTTTCTTGCTGCATTTAAAATGGCTCTCATTTTGTAAATTTGTTTCTAATTTTGGAAATAAATGAACTTAATTTATTTTTTAAAAAACATAATTAAATCAAACTTTATGTGAAAATATTAGGTTTCTGGCAGGCTTTATAGTGATCTGGATTTTTACAAATACAACAGTACACCCCCCCCCAAAACCGAAATGAAATGTCCAACCCTTTGTCTTTGACACAAAAATGTATGTCTTATGGGGAAAAAAGTGAAACAAACCCAGTACAATATATTCTTTTCTCTTATGTTGAAATCAAACTCTAAAATCTCACGTGAGTTTGAGTTGTTTCCGGCATGGCACAGTGTTCCTCATGCAGGTGCCGCTGAGTGGGTCCACGTCCTCCACGATGACAAACGGAGCCTCCTCCAGAGTCACGATGGACAGGTGGTCCTCCCGCTCCTCCGCTGCTGAGTACAGCTCAAAGCGAGGCCACACATGGTACCTCATCGTCAAAGAGCCTCTCTCCCACTTGCCAACCTGCGTGAGTGAGTGGGAGGACGGCAGTGTGATATACAGGTTACTGTGACAGGTACTTCAAGTGGCGGGGAAAAGGTGACAGACAGATCACAGAGAGTGAAAAATGCAAACCAGGAAACAAGGTGGAGAAGAGAAGAGAAGAGAAGAGAAGAGAAGAGAAGAGAAGAGAAGAGAAGAGAAGAGAAGATAATTGAAGAGAAGAGGATATTCACCCTGTCCCATTGCCTGTCCTTGTCGAGAAGAATGATGACCAGTTTGGGGAACATCTGGTGACCCTCTTCACTGAACGACAGGTTTCGGCCTTCAAATGTCACATTCATGAGGTACCTGAGAATGAAAATTTGTGTAAGAAAGATGAATTTCTCCCAGCAGAATTTAGACTTTCAACGTTACCCATAACTCAGGTTTACAAATACATAATGGATATTTTGCATCATTAAAAGCCTCTTCAACAAACTTATTTTTCAACCTGGACCCCAGTTTTCCATGTGTGAAATTGATCCAGTATTGAGAGACAGTGCTGCAGCCATCAGCCATGACACAGGCTGCAATGTACAAGTAATCCTTATGGGCAAATACAAACCGTCAAAGTACATCTACGAAGAGTACTTGTTAGAGATGCACCGATTTCAATTCTCTTGGCCGATTCCGATTTCTGATTTTTTTTTAAGGGTCTGACCTGCTGATTCTGATTTTGGCTGATTCCGATTCCAGTCTTTCTAAGAACTATAATTGACAGCATTCACAAACATTTTTGCAACTTTTCTTTTAAAAATTCAATTAGATGTTCATAATAATACACTAACTATTAAATATTCATTCACTATTAATTCAGGCCTTATTATAGTTTTATATTAAGATTATGAATAGGGAGAACGCAATCTCGCGATCTCTCATTGAATCTCACGGGATTTTGCGAGGCCCGATTTCACGTGATCTCCTGTGGAATCAAGTGTAAACAAACCGGAGACGTTTGCTGCCGTAAAACTTTGCCGTGAGAAAAACAGACACAGAAGTTAAACGTGTCTGGGTGAGAAAATGTTTTAGGAGACACAGGTTGTTTATTCTTCAGACAGAACAGGAGATGAGATTTTAACTGTCTCTTTGTGAACAGCAGTCTGCAGCGGGCTAACATTAGCATGAAGAGCTACGAAATTTACGGCTGTCCTGCGACATTGTCAGCTGCTCTGTCTCGTTGTAGACTGCCTGTCTTCTCTTTATCCTGTTCTTGGAATCTGTCAATGATACCAACTTCATGCAAGCATGTGTCTGAGTGTGTGTAGCTTCATCAGCGCTGTGGTGGGTGTGATATCACGGCCAATTTGCCTGCTGTGCGCATGACGTGACCATCGTGCAGAACATGTGTGTTACAATGAAGGGCACAGAATCGGATATGTGACGCTCCAGTATCTCCGGTTCCGGTCTCTGGCTGGTCAATCGGTGCATCCCTAGTACTTGTTTTTGCCACAGACCAGCTCAGATCATTATTCTAAGTGTGTGACAACATTAAGGAAATGATCCCCACAGAGACAGACCTTTTTTTTTAAAGACTATCTTTTTTCTTTTTCAGAAACAGCAAATTTACTGTTCTTGCCAAAGCCACTAGACAGTATTGTATTTAAAGAAACAGTAATTCAATCATCATCAAACACACTTCATTCAAACTCAGCAGGAACAAAATAACTCTCTGTCTTGGTTCATCTTTCCACTCCAGTCAAAATAAACCCTTTGTCTGCCATGCTAGATGACAAAATAAATAAATAAATAAATAAATAAAACTGCAAGGAGGAGGTCGCACATCAGAGAAACGGGGGGAAAACATCTACCTCAGTGAATAAAAGGGTTTATTTCAACCAAACAACCAGAGTTGGTGATTGTTGGAACAGTGGAAAGAATCAGTAATGGACCAATTTCAAAAAATTGTTGTCCCCATTTGTCACTTGGACGCAGACACACGGGGAAATAGGGTCAAGGTTGAAAAAATACAGAAGTTACCCTTCATGATTGTGGTGAAATTGATCAATTTTTCGACCACAAAATAGACTGAACATTCTGTAGATGTCCAGCACAGTAACAGATTTTTTTGGCCGTGGGGCCAAAACAGAGCCCTGACATATTACTACCCAACATGTTGTCGCTATATGTGCTTTTTTACACATCCACTTGATCAACTCCAATATTGGTGCTTTTTTAGCTCTGTTTCTGGTCTCCACTCTTGAGGGAAATATCTACCTCGTTAGCTGCTGAATGCTCTGCTATGTTCATCAGAGAGCTGCCCTATGAAGGCTCAACATATTCAGGGTTTCTTTGCATCAGCTGGCTTGACAAAACCCAAAAACCCAGTCAGAGATAACGGGTATCACAACAGTGGTTATCAACTTCATTTGTTAACCCAGGATTTCTTCTTCAAGCTCTGGGCTTGTTACATAAAAAGGGGCATTTGGTGCATCATTTAACTCTTCTTTTGCAGGAAGTGGAGCGATTGTGAGCCATCCACTACAGTCAAGATTAAAATGTTGTTATAATGGAGTGCTATGGAGAACATAAAAAATAAATTACGGCAAAAAGTGACACTGTTGCTGCAAATACAGCAAGAGAAGAATGCTGTCAGAAAATCTGACCACTCTTAATGCTGCTGTTTACTTCTTCTGAAACAACATATTAAAATTGATACCGTCAGTCTGACACTGTCCCATAATGAACTTTTGGTTACGGCCAGATTAAAGTAAAATGAATGTTACTGACTGAATATTATCCATGTTAAATAGGATTGACTAATCGGTTTTCTAATTGGTGTTCTGAGCTGTAATATCAGCAGTGTTAAACGGAGCTGCTTCATCTTTCTTTTGGCATGACCTGCTGTGTAAAATTTAAAGTGTTAATAAGAACTGACGCAAATGGGAAGAAATTACTTACTGCGTCACAACACTGAGCTTCTGGTGGCAACGCGATACATACAGTTTGTGCTGCTGTAACATGGTTTTATTCAGTGAATTTACGTATGAATATCCCTGCAATTTTGCATAATGACATCTTCTCTCAGCTGACAATCTGTATCGCTCATGAAGAACATCATCAGGAAAAGAATCGGTTAAAAAGCAGCGTTTTTTACAGCCGATTTAATCTGACATTCTGAACATAACCTGCTCCAGACCAGGTCATGAGTTCAACATAAGTTACCATGGTGATCTAACCTGGTTAAAAGAGAGCAACCTTTGTGACACTGAACACTTTAGACTCAACAAACCTCACTAACACATTAATCTCACTTTGTAGTACACCCCTCAGCTAGCTGATAACAGTGACTCTCTGCTGATTGGTGTTGAGCAGGTAGTAGGTCATCAGAGTGTTTCTGCTGAAAGCTTCTGCTGGAAACATGATTCTTGAAATATGTGAATCAAACAGAAACTCTGTAGGGCAGTAGAAGCTAAACTATAATCTGAAAGGCTACAATGCTCCGTAGAGCTGAGAGGAACTGCAGAGTTGTGTGAAATTTCTCTGTGGGTTCATCATAGCAGCACCTTTCACATCACACATGATTAATCCGAATCCAGCTCCTCTTAGAAGCAGCAAAACTGCAAATGCACTCAATGAATTTTTCACACATCTCACACTACATGACAAGCTGGTCACAAGCTGAAAAAACAACACTTGCTCCACTACTAACACTCTTTAAACAAACACTTGAGGCACTGGGCGAAAAGCCATCAAGTTGTCATCATTTGGAGGTGTGATCTCCTGACCTTAAGACAGCTTTGTGTAGCTTGCTGATGCTAGTTTAGTGTATGAAGTGCTCAATGATCCGGCTGCTCCCCCATTAAATAAGTTCAACCAGGACAACCAACAGAGGCAACTGTTCGATACGGCACAGATCTACTGTGTTTGACAGATCAGTGCCCTTTGATAGCTCAACAAATGTTTAGAGCTCAGCACCAAGATAAATGAAAGAGTGTTGCAGATCTATTCATTTTAAGTTCCAGATGAAAAAAACAATGTCTAAAATCAACCCAACCATGTTCCCATGATGCACTGATGCAAACACTTGATGTGTCTTAATGTTAATGTCTTGTAATTGCATTTTTTAATTACAGTGTGAAATTTCTTGACAGAGATGCTACACTCTGTTTCCAGCACAGGGACCACACATGTAAATTAGCTTATAGCTAATTCTGGAACAGTTAAGTAGCAGTTCACCCACTGTTACTGCCAAATATACAAATAAATAAATCAATAAATAAAATACTGATTAAAGCAACTTTAAAGGCTATGATTCAACATAACAAGAGTACCAGTACAGCGCTGCTATCACAGTATAAGAGGCTGATAACTTCTCAGATGTCATAAGGCTAACATACTCAGCTTAAATCAGTGGGAGGGGTGGTGGGAGAAAGCGCACACATAAAATCAAAGATTTTAAAAATATTCTCAAATGTCTTGAACATTGAAATATTGAGCCAAAACATTTCAATCAGAAAGCGTACACGGCTGGTATTTGTAATGACTCAGTGCTGTCAAATATTCAGTTCAAGTACTTGGCAATGAAATACAAGTAGCCAAATGTTCTTTAGTAAAATGTGCTCAGAAAATAATGTCTGGAGATGGCTATGTATAATATCTGACACCCACGGGTTTTACAACATGGTTTTAAACACATTTCCATTGCTGGTCTTTGATTACCCTCTTCGCATTTTATATATTTTTATGTATTTTATCATGCGTCTGGGTTATAAAACCTTTAAAAGAAGATACTGATTTTGCTGGTGCAAGGTCTAAGGGTGGTTGTTCCCATCGTGAGGTTTACCAGAGCTACTGTAAGTGAAACAACTGTGGGATGACCTGCAAGAGGAACACAGACTTGCAAAATCAGTATTATTTTAAATTGCTTCTGCAAACCCACTTTAGGGCTCTCTTATGGTTTTATTTTAAAAGTGTATCTATACAGTATATATGTGTGCATGTGTTTGTTTATATGTATATTTATGTATATAAATTTAAATACAGGTAACAATAACTATATGATGAGTACAAAGCTACCACCACCAGCTGGTTAGCTTAATGTATCTTAGCAAGTGTGTGTGTGTGTGTGTGGGGGGGGTCTCAGAGTTTTAATTAAAATTAAATACACTATATTGACAAAAGTATCAGGACACCCCTCCAAATCATTGAATTCAGGTGTCAGCTGAAATGTCAACTGTAGCATGTAGCAGGTAAACATGGTGTCGATCTCGCGATATTTTCACACGTGCATCCATTAAGAGATATACGAAGTATCGCGAGATCGACGCCATGTTTACATGTTCTCCTGAATGTTTGGATGGGGGGAGGGGTGCAACCTGCAAACTTACCCCTGGTTGCCACTATATCCTACATACTTGTCCTTTAAAAGTTATGTTTGAAGCATGATAATGAAAACAGAAAAAGCAGAATCACAAAATTCAACTTCATGATGACAATGTTAGTAAAAGCGAGGACACTGCTTTTAATGTTGCTGTTCTTAAATGACTCCATGTTGAAAAGCGTAAATTGTGTAAAAGGTGACCTGGTTTCAACCCTGATAAAACACATGGCACCTGATGAGACAGAAACATGAAGAAGGAGAACAGGGAGGCAGTGAGAGCAAGTGACAGAGCAACAAGAAACCAGGAGTGAAAGGTGGAGGAGAGAGGACGGAGTGGAGAGTGTATTAACCGGCTGTGTGAATACACATCAGCATATATGTGTGTCAACAAGTGTTCAGCAGTGGCAGATAAGCTGGAATCATCTCTCTCCACCCGCCGCCTCCTTCCCGCACTCTTCCTCGTGTCCTGATCTGTGGGCTGCCATCACCATGGAGACGCTCTGCCTCTGAAACAATCCACCAGAGAAATAAATATCTTGTCTGAATGCAAGGAGTGAAGGGCCGTGTGTGTGTGTGTGTGTGTGTGTAGAATTTTTTAAGAGGAGGTACTGTGCACATTTTACCCACCATCATCTCCAACCGAGTCAACAACAGTGTGAAAAAAAGACAATAAATCTATTCACGGGTGAATAAAAAAACCCCGCAGACAACAGATGAGCAATTGGCCTGAAACTTACCCAAGATTTTATCGCAAGTACCTCCTACTAGAACATTCAGTACCTCTATCTGTAATGTCTTCGACTATATTTATATCCTACCTCACATGCACTCACTCTCTCTCATACACACAGACCTAAGTAGGATACATGCTTTGAGCAAGTCAATAATATGACTCAAGCCTCCATGAAATGCCTATTGCTGCGTACTGGCTGGCTAGCACACTCAAAGTGCTGTAATGCGCGTGTAACATGGGATTAGCCTTCTAAACATAATCTCAGTTTGAATAGGGAACCAAAAAGATCAAGGCGGTGTGGGTGGGGGCTCAGGAGGTCCAACTTGTTGCCGTCCTGATGCCATGGTAACCTAGATTAGCAGTAGCGGCCTTTCTGTGTCTGATGGTAGTTGACATGTTTAAGTATATGCAACACCGCAACATACGAATGCAGGGAGGCTCTTAACACCAGTATAACGTAATGTAATGTGTTGCCATGGCACCCACAACCACAGCAATTTTCATGCAATCAGCTGCGTTGCCATGGGAACAGTAATCTGACTCGAGAGAGGCTGGTTGACAGAGAGAGAAAGAGAAAAGGAGTATTTTTCTGTCTAAACTGGAGTGTTTACCCACTTCCCGTCATGCTGTCTTTCACTTTCAGATCAATCACTCCATCTCACCTCAGAGCACCGCGTTGAATCACACATCAATAGGACTCATCTGCCCGTACATTAACCTGTGCCTTTACAAAGACTGATGCACGCTGTGAATTTACGGCAGAGGAGGCTGCTCTGTTTATCATTTTGTATCCCTGTACTATTGATGTAGCTTTTATGTGCCGTTTGATCCCTTCTCATGTCAAAATTCCCCCCTGACTCTGCTGGAAGAAGAAAAAAAAAAGGAAAAAACAAAACAAAAAACGTACTGAGCTACTAACAGAACCTCATGCGGCTTCATCACAGCCATATGCAGCACTTGTGTGCGCCTCGCTCACCAACTGTTCCCCAACTAATCACTGGCTGTGAGGGGAATTTATTTTTTAGTTACAGAGACACTGAATCATCAATGGCATGGACACAATCCCTCTTTTTTTCCTCTAAAATCTCTTCAAACGTATTTCAGAGGCATTTGATATGACTTTCTTTTATCTCTCACTGAAGCTATACAGAGTTGTGAATTCTCTGTCACTGCAGTGCAGGGATGCAAAAATATATATCCCTGCTGTGCATGTGTGTGTGAGGAAGCGTGTTGTGCACGTATACACACACACGTACATACTGTATCAGGTTTGGGTGGATGACTCATAATCTGGGATGACTGCAAGAGACCTGCCTCTGAAGAGTTCCCAGTTCCTGATTCCTGATGAAATGTGTACTACACATTGCAAGTGCTGCAGGAAGGAAGCAGTGACTGTGTAATATATATAACAATATGGTAAATTATGGTAAGGCAGAGCACATATGGTGTCAGTGCTGCACCACTCAAGGTTCACTCCATATCAGATGAGACAGGCTGGCAATAGCTTTTCACCAACGTGTGAGCACAATACAATTAATTAATTTCAGTTTACAGCAGGTACACAGTGTTTCACAGACAGCTGCTGTAGACAAGACAAGAGCCAACACAACACACACACACAAATTACCACAGCAATTGTTAACTTCAGCTGTAACAAGTTCATAGCATGACAGTTCATCAAACTTAAACTGCCGTACTATCATCTATATTTTGTTTCCTTTCAAAAAGATTTTTTTGGTATAGCTCTTGATCCTGACCAGTACCTGCTGGTTGCACCGCTGGCCCTGTGGTGGACCCTGCAGTCTTCCCTGGTGAGTCTTTTCTCTCCAATTTGCTATTAAAACAAACCTCGCCCTGCTGCCACCGAAATGTCCTCGCTGGGTCTATCGTTTTTAGAATCGCATCTATACTTTTGTATTTTTATAGTCCTTATTTTTGTATAGCACTTATCAAAACAAAGTGCTTTACATAGCAAGAAAAGAACACATAAAACAACACACATAAAAGTATAGCAATAAATGAATAAAAGTCCTAAATGAACCACATAAAAACTAATTAAAAAAGGCAAAACCCAGAACAGAATAAAAGCTAGAATGAAATGCAGGGAGGCAGTATGATCAAAATATGTTTCAAGCTTAGATTTAAAAGAGGCCACTGAGTCAGCCTGCCATATTTAGCTAGTTTAGTGTGTATGGAGGGGCAGCCGGCAGCAGCTTGCCCTGCATACACCCAGCCTATTTGCTCTGCCTTGCCTAGAGGCACTCCAGCAGTGAAGAGCGGAAACCAGAAAATATGCACATTTAAGAATCTGAAATAAGAGAATTTAAATTTTTTTCTTAACTAATTATTCAAACTAAGTGATCGATTATCAAAATAATTGATCATAATTGATTCATAGATTAATCATTGTAGCATAATACAGATTTTTTTCTCTCTATGGCCAGTCCAGGGCTCTGTACTTTTACAATCTGTAGAGGGCAAAACTGTTCCACTTTAGGGGCCTGCCCCACCCCTGGAGAACCCCTATTGTGCCAATTCTGGATGCTGGCCAAATTAAACTGTGTCATACATAAGTTCTATTTCGCTTTTAATTTGAATTGTATGGTCTGGTTTATGCATCATTGTAATGGACATAATGATTCATGTGTAAATGTTGGTAAATTAATTTGTATTTTCTAATATCAAGCTCATGTTTTCCAAAAGTTTAGTCCCCTAAAAACTGTTGTAGAATGGTGGTCATCAGGTCTGACAGCAGATATAATCAAACTGCAGTTGAGCTTATTTTAGAAGGATACTCCACTTAACATGATAATCCACTTAATATGTACTCACCACTATGCCGATGTGATGATAAGTGAAGATCTTCCGTTCACAAAACAATCCTGGAGTTTCACCAGAAAGGGTAGCAGCCTCAACCAGTACAATGGCAGTGAATGGTGACCACGGATAAAACGTTAAAAAAAAGAACACAAAACAAACACAAAATGTCTCCATCCTGCTTGTGTGGTGTAATCCAAGTGTCCGTGAGCCGTGAGCGTCGATCTCGCGAGACTTCGTATATATCTTAATGGACGCACGTGCGGAAGTCTCGCGAGATCGACGCCATGTTTACATCCTACCGGCTACATGCTACAGTTGACATTTCTGCTAAAAACATGGCATAAATGGCGTCTTTTGCGGTTAATTTCTAATGTCGCGGCTCGCGGACATTGGATTACACCACACAAGCAGGATGGAGACATTTTGTGTTTGTTCTGTGTTCTTTCTTTTTTTTAAAATTTTATCCGTGGTCTCCATTCACTGCCACTGTACTGGATGAGGCTGCTACCCTGTTTTCTGCTGAAACTCCAGGATTGTTTTGTGAACTGAAGACCTTCACCCATCATCACATCGGCATAGTGGTGAGTACATACTGAGTGGGTTATCATGTAAAGTGGAGTATCACTTTAACCTGAATGTCATTCCCTTCAAGTATCCACAAAATAAAATCTTTTCTGACAGTTGAATTTGTGGCTTTTTACTTGAATTTTCACTCATTTTACGACTGAAACAGAATTTTGAAAAACATGTACAATTTGTGGGGCTACATAACAAATTCTAAACAAAAAAAAAATAAATTCATTGTTTATTTATTGACTCATTTGTTGCTGGTGGCACAGCTCTGACAGCATAAATACACACAGAGTGTGATGTGGACGGCACATCAGAAAAGATGTAAGGCTGTAAATCTCTTTGAGCTGCAGCCTTTAATAAGTGAGTCCACAGGAGCTGCATGTGATCTGAGTCCATGAGGACTCCTGCTGAGTGGGAGACATCAGACAGACTACCTGCGGAGTCAGGAGAGACGAATCACTGTATCAGTGAGAGACCGCTCTCATTTCAAATGTGAACAAGGGCTGAATAGGCGAGGACACTGACCTTCTACAGTCTGCAAATCTCACATACTCAGACGTACTTTCTTCTGGTTGCGTGTCAGAAAAAATAATGTGTCCTTAAAAGCAGCACAGGAGCAGCCATTATGAAAAATTATATTCATAGAGAAAATTAGGTAATTCTGCACATGGTGAGAAAGCTTTCTAATTATTTCTCTGATGATCTCATCTTACTTGTGGCAACTTGCCAAAACATACTTCAACACAACGGGGAAACTCCAACAACTACCTTTCTCCTGATTGGCCACTGCTGTTAGCCTACTTAAATCGCTGGAATTACATGTGCTCACAATGGCTCCATGACCCCAAAAATATTAACTTTTTTGCCATATTTTGCACATGTAATACGTTGACTCTTTTTGCATTTGAGCAGCCTCTTTTTATTATTTTATTTGTGGACATTATTTTCTATGATATGGGATTATTTGTCTTCGCTTCACACACCGAACACCATCTCTAGAAAAATATGGATTCAAAAGTGCAAACGCTGTCACATTTGTTTGTCTAAAACCCAACTAGAGCCAAATTATTGACTGTATGAGCCTTGTGTTACTGCATAAAAAAGAAGCTGTTGACTCCAAGTATCTTAAAATGAAAACAAAATTCAAAGACACATCTCAGCACCATTGACAGCACAACACTGCTGCAGGACACATTAAAGGAGTCCACCAAAAAACACTTCACTCAGTATTAAAACCAGCTTTTGGCCATGTGCATTGCATTTGGCAGTTTGTTGATGTATTTTTTTCTTTACTTTTGTGGATAATTTGTCAAATTTAAACAATGTGATGGCATATCACATGCAAAGTTTGGTGTCAGTCTCCCTGAATCAAAGAGCTTCTTTCTAAACTCCGAAATCTACAATGATGAACAATCATAAATGCAAAAAGCCAAACAAAAAAAACCCTTAAAAACCAATGATCTGATCACTGCATCACTATCTACATATGGTAGCTCTTTCAACAGATAAATACAATAACACCCAAGATTCCCAACTCCTCTAAAGTATAGGCTGATGAGGTAAAACCAAACACTAACAAACAAGTATAATGTAACACAAAATAACTGCTTGAAAGGACTGAACATCACAGACAGACTGATTTTTTTTTTTTGCATCGTGACAGTGTGTGTGGGCAGATTTGTCACTCATTAGTCACTTATAGTGAAAAAATATGATTCTGTTTCATTCTTCCTGACCTCCAGAAGCAGCTCAAGCATTTAATGTCAACAAAATCATGTGACCTGGGATAACTTGGCCGTAGGACATAGCATATGTAAGCCCACATAATCATGAAAGATGTCCCTTGTATCTTCTCGCAGGTCATCAACAAATGCAGGTTGAATCAAAGAAAGAAAATAGCTGACTTACTTCTGACTAGAAACCCTGCAATTGCATGGTTGAAGCTATGGTTTTGTTCTCCAAATGCTGCGAATAGAAAAACATGGCTACACTCTTAACTCCTGGCAGGCAGACTGGTGTTTTCACTACTTAATGACAAAGAAAGAGGGAATTTAAATTTGATATAAAGTGACGTGGTTTTGTGCCTTACATTAACACAGCTGGTAGTCTTTACTATAGCCAGACCAATAAATTGGCTGAGCTGATAATATATTGGCCAATACTATTAGCTTCTTGCAGATTAATTATATTGATGTATATATTGGCCAGTGAGTTATAAATTGGGATACAAAAGTGCCAAAGATATGAATAAAGTTAGCAAAATCATTATCGTTGCTATTTTTTTAACTTTCAAAATTGGTAGTATCAACCTGAAAACCAATCCGTCAGGCTACGGTCTTTACTGAATTAGAGCAAATGTGACTCATGTGAACAGCACAAGATTTAGTTTGTGTGGTGTTTCTCTGTTTCTTTGATTAAAATGAAAGTTACTGGGAGTCCCCCCCCCCCTTCTTTATGAGTGAATAAAACAAAAGTCATCAAGAAAAAGTGAATATATATAGCTACAAATAATCAATATAAAATATAAAACAGTGAAACATGTAATAACTGTCACGTATGGCACTGAACATGTAGTGAGGAGCATGTACAGTGTAACAGATGTGCAGTAGTGTTCACTGACCCAATAAGTAAAAGGCCATAGGAAATATTGATTGGTTATTTCTTTGGCATTTTTATGTTCCTCGCAGGAATTAGTCATAAATGGGAAGAGGACAGAGTTGACGGAGTTAAATGAGCAAAATTGAATTCGTGTTCAATATAAGTAATCCTGCTCTTAAACGCACTAATCTTCCCTCCTTACAATGTATTTATTAGTGATGCACGATATGAAAATTTTCAACCGATACCGATAACCGATAATTTCATGCTTCTCATGGCCGATACCGATATTGATAACCGATAACTTAATATTTTTATATTTAATATAATCTTCATATAATCAGCAGTTTGTGCAGGATGCAGTGATGAAAAACTGATATTTAAGTAGCTCTGGCCTATCTAAATCTTCCTTTTATTTTGTTGTGATCAAATAAACAATATCTCCTCACTACTGCACTGGTAAAAAGGCGTGGTAAAAAAAAAAAAAAAACTTGGGCCTCCAGCGGTTTCTTGATTAAGAGAGAGAATGACAGTCAACTCTTTAGGATGAAAAAGTAAGATATTGTTTCCAAGGGGTAGTTATTGTGCCTCACACTGGTTTGTGATGACTACAATATCATTTTAATTTATCAGGGGGCGTGTGTTACGTGCAGAGTTTTAAAAAAAACTTTATTGCACACATAAATAACGGGATGATGACGAGGAAGATTACGGATGTGGGAATAATAACACATATGGATTATAAGGTTTTAAATCTGAACTGTGAGCCTGACTGAACGCTGTGGACAACGTGGAGTCAGGTAAGAAATATTTCTGTGGAGGATATTTCAGCTGTGATGAGCTCTGACTGAGTCAGACAGTGTCTGCTGTGGACTGAGGCTCGGGTGGTAATAGTGTAGTAGTAATAGTGGTTCTGGTTCGTTTTGAATTTCTGACAGTCATATGGCTGCTATACTGTATAAAGCTCACATCAGATCATTCTTGTGTCGCAGTTGAAATCTGCAGGTTAGGAGACGTGTGTTGGCTCTTTTCAGCGCAGCTAGCCGCCGCTGCTAGCCGCGGAGCAGCAGTGAATGAAACGGGCTGTTAGCTCGTAATTTTAAACACTGTAAAACTTATTTTTACATCCATAAGAAATACAATAGTGGTCTCCTCTTTATCTTCTTCTCTCCCGAGCTTTGTGTGTCTCCTCCTGTCACTGTCTCGATATCTTTTATTGTTTTTACTGTATTGGTACTGTACTGTATGAGCGCAGCCGAGCGAACCAACTCCATGACGTTAGTAAACCATCACAACTTGATTGACTGTTTCATGTCCTCTTTAATAGTCAGCCAGTGACGGGGCCAGGGCCAGGCTTGGGTCCTTCTATTAAGGCGCGATAGATGACGCAACCGGCGTGTCATGGCCTGTTTTGGGGCAACTCGGCCTGCAAACATTTCCCCCTATTTCATTAATTTATCGGATCTTTTTATCGGATAAAATTTACCTATCGGGTTGATAAAAAATGACCTAATTTCCCCTCAAATCAGCCGATATTTTATCGGTCCGATAAATATCGTGCATCCCTAGTATTTATATGTAGAAAATTAGGATCAACAGTTTTTGACAGAGGATGAAAGAAAGAGAGAAAAGATGGGAGGGTGGAGGGAGGAGGAGGAGCACCATCATTGCTCTCTGATTCAACATTTTAGCTTCATTTAATTGAAAGTGCTTTTCAGTGAGAAAGGACTGCTGTACGAGGATCACAGAGTGAGACAAGGAAAAGAAAGAAGAACAAAGGGCTGAAAAGCAGCAGTGAATGTTCAGGAACAAAAAGTG
>JAJHUR010090570.1:0-13381 GCA_027495735.1 Lutjanus campechanus
GGGAAGCTCTCCCACCAGCGCCTGCATGTACCAGGATGCATTGTCTGCCAGCTTCTGCCACCCACACCCATGTTGCCATGTTTCACAAACCCAAGGATGAGAGCAGCCATATGTCACGTTCCTGTCTTGAGAACGACCACGCCCCCGTTTAGTTGAAAACAAGTACTGTAAAAGCAGCCAAGCAGTGTGTAAGTCTGTGACAAACAATCACAGGTTAGTTACAATGCTATGCTAACAGGTTAGCACAATAAAGTACTTCTCTAGATATTATATATATTTTGTGAAGAAACATCTCAGACTGATTGAAACATTATCAAGGACAAATTGGAAATAAAAATGAAAATTTATGGCACGTCAAACAGTACAGTGCCTCCATACCTACAGCTACAGACACAGTTCATCCTGATTTCATAAAAATCAACATGAGTTACCACTTCCTGACATATTGTGCTTCACAAATGTCTGGTTTCATGTGGTTCTAATCATCACCAGGTAGAGGCAGTTCTTTTCTGACTGTAGCCACAGAAGCAAGATGTTACAGTATAAACTTTTGACTGTGTTTATGTTTCTACACACGTTCACGTAGCCTGATAATAGCTCAAACCAACAGACGTAGGGCGTCAGGAAGGACAATGGGCCTCGGCATAACAGCTCACCGTTTTATCCCAAGTAGTGTTTCATTGTGGATGACAACCTCATCTGGGACACCTCACAACATCCTGGCAAAAAGACTACCATGTTTATAATATAATAAAATCACATCGCCTTTTCTTTCTTTTCTTTTTTTTAAATGTCGTGGCAGACAGCAGGTGATGATCGGTCTGGGACCAACGTGCAGTCTGTCATGCCTCTTGGCCAAGACACAGCAAAAAAATTTATGACCCTCTCACCTTATCTGGCACAGTGATCATCCTAACAGACATGACTAACATTGTGTAGTCCAGTGTTCCCCAGTCCTCAGGTCCTCAGGGCCCACTGTCCTGCATGTTTTAGATGTTCCCCTGCCCCCAACACACCTGATTCAAATGATCGGCTCGTCATCAAGCCTCTGCAGAAACCTGACAACGACCTGATCACTTGAAATCAGGTGTGTTGGAGCAGAGAAACATCTGAAACATGCAGGGCAGTGGGCCCCGAGGAACAGGATTGCTAAACAATTGTGTAGTCTAAACCGACAACATGATGTCCCAACAAAAAGACTTCAGAACGTGACATGATTATTACTGTCTTTATCAGTGCAATGATTACCCATTCTGAGTAGCCCAAGCGGACCATAGTTTGGCATTTACCCAATTTTCAGATGGCCAATCCCTCACTGGCTCTCTGTGGTGAAGCGAAAGAGGATCACTGTTAGTGTTCCAAGTCGGATTTTGCTTTCAATTTAGCTTAGTTTTGTTGTTAAATTAATAAACAACTTGAATTCTTTCAGTTTTAGTTTACTGATTGTTTTTAAACTATAAACATACCAAATGGTCTGAATTTTCCCTGTAAATACTGGTGCTTACAATTATTAATATGCATAAAATTTTATAAAAAGCTTAAAATAAAGTGGTTCTGATCAAAAATATGAGCAGGTATAAGATATTTAAAAAGACATTTTATATACAGCGAAAGCAGAAAAATAGTTTTTCACTTTTAATGATTAATTTACTGAAACAAGAAACGTTTCAATTAGTGTTTATTAGTGGTGAATTAGTCTGTGGTGTCTTTGTTCCATTGTCTAGTCTGACTCGTCTTTAATCAGGTTCAGGTTGGTTTTCTCTCAAATGGCAACGTAGGAATGTGAAACCAGGTGACACAGCAGGGTGTGTTCACATCAGTGAAACACCCTGTAATACTGCTGACATCATGTTTGTGATGAAACACAGAGATTATTTCCTAAATGTCACACAACTCATAAACAAGTCCTCCAAATTAGTTGATAAAATACATTAACAAGCATTTTGAACATATAGATTTGTTTTCTGATCTGATGCCCCAATCGACAGGATGACATCATTTGTTATGTCTTGCCAAAACCAATTACTGTTGAAATATAAACCAATTTTATGATGTCAATGTTTAGATGGATTTAAGAACGAACACCACTCAGGGAAAAATCCTGGTTTGTGTTAAAATGACTAGTTTATTAAGGTTGGGAGACCTTAATTGTCATGGTAATACAGTAATAATAACCAGGAATCACAGTGGTCATGTGGTTAAAAAGAAACCAACATTTGCTGTTGGCTGAAAACAAGAAACAACCAGCGGTCTCCCGTGTTAAAGTCACCTGACTTCCTCCTTTACGGTTAAACATAAACATTGTTTTGGGACATTTGCTGAAATGACTGATTCTGTCAGTTTTCTTGGGAGGACAGGACATTTTCTATGAGACTCGGATTTGAAATGAAACAGTGAATATAGTTTTAACTTACTGACTTTCAGCTCTCAGGGTCTTTGCGACTGTTCACATCCATATTGGGTCAATAGTGGAGAAGCCAAAGCCCTTTTTATACAGTACAATATCATTTTTTTTGTAATGAATTGTGGTTTGTATTCATTTTGTCATCTAGGTATTTCTCCTTTGTCAAAAAATCAAACTGAAATCAACTGTGATTCAGTGTGATTGGTAAAACAAAACAGTGTGTACTATAACTAATTATTTTTGTTTATTATCCTTTTGAAAATTCCTTTTGTCTCCATGAGCCCCATTGTTGTCCAGATACTATTAAAAACAATTCAGTGAAACATGTTCCTTCATTATAATAAACATGATCACTGTAGATCACTTTAAGTCAACCCTCCATACACCATTCTGCTGCTTTAAATTCTCACTACAACACCAAATGTTTATCAATTCACTGCTGAAAATAGTCCCCAAGAAATGCACTCTTTATTGCCAAAAACTAAAACTTTGTTTTAACTTCATTTGTGCTTTGTACTGTAATATATTAATTTTTCCTCAGTCCTTAACCATGTTCTGCTGTATATTCATCATATTAAGCAAATAAAACATAAAAAACAACATAAACATTCACTCCCTTCTAATAATCGTCCACTCCATATAAAAATACAGACACAATACTAACTCAGTATTTTGGAAACACCACTGGGTAATAAACTGATTTTACTATTAAAGCCGTGACATGGCTCCACTGTTTCGTAATGGTGGATTTTTTGAGTATTAATGATTATGTAATTTTTTTTTCCATCTGCTAAAGGTCCCATATTCTTTGGATCCATATTTTATAAGTGTTTGGGACTAGTTTCAGCCATCTAATGATTATATATTTCAAGGCTGCAGTAAGTCATATATTTAAAAGGTATTTTTTGGCCCTCCATCCAGACTTTTTGGTATTATTCCAAGTAGTGCCACTGCGGCGTGCTGGGGAATATCCAAGGTTGGAAAATCTCCATGACGTGAAATACCTCTCTTCAGATCTAAATGAAAGTACTGTGATTTGTGACCCATATTTAAAGATCTACATCCAAAGTAGCTGGGTGCCTGAGAGCCTGAGTCTGGTGTTAGTTTTGTTCTCTTCATGGGATTTGTTGACAATAACATAAATGTAGAATAAAGCCTGCCTTAACCTTTGAAACTGAAAGTTAGCCCCCATACAACAAAACACTTACTGCCACAATATTTATCTCAACACAGAAGAGGATGTATCACCCTCTAAATAAAAAAACTTACGAGACTGTCTGATTATATATATTTAATTCAGTCTTTTCAGGTAGAAGCAAATACTTTTTAAATTCAGATTTCTATTAGAAATGCTGCTGGTGTGTGGGTTTGGCTCTGCTGAAACTAACACACTGTAGCCAGTTCTATGAAAAGCTTCGACTGGCACCTGACACTGTAAAACTGGTTAAACAGGTTTAACGTCCGCATGAAGAATTCAAGCCAACTGCTGGGTGTTTTTGAATACACTTTGTTGCTACACTGTCCTCTGCTTTGTTATACAACCAAGTTTGTGACCTATTTAAATTCTAAATCATGACAATTTTATTTCCTGTTAGCAGTGTTTTTTTAAAATAGACACAATCAGACAATCACTGCTTTGTGACCTAATTTGAGTTTGTACTGTTGTTGCAATTCCTTTAAATGTTGCCTCTTATCTTTAAGTTGCTCTGAACTGTCAACTTTAAAACAAAACAAAAACAGAACAGGACAAAACTTTAGTCAATTCATTTTCTTTTATTAAAAATCAGTGATTTCAGTAAACAAAAGCAGCTTTTTTGATATTTGATAATGAACAAAGACATCTGTAAAATATTTTATACAATAAATTCACAATGTATCAGCAAACTGTACAAGTTTTCCTCCATACCAAACATTCAAGGGAAAATCAGGGTTGATACAAGCTTTATATAGAATAACTCAGTCCAGTCATGCTGTTGGAAGATTTTCTTGCTGTAGTTTCACACCACGTCTCTGTACCTTGTTTCTCATTCCTCAGGAAACACTCTTTCTTGCCTCAACCAGAGAAATCTGAATTTCTCAGAAAATCAGTTCTCACTGTGTCACTTTAAAAAAAAAAAAGTGAGACCCAGCTTGTGGTGCTGTCAGAAACTCACAACAAAGGAGGATTATTACTCAAGAACAATAAAATAAGTTGCAGTCTTTTTCAGAAGGATGGAGCTCTCAGACGTAGGCTCGGCTGGTGGCTGCAGACCTGGCGCCGGAGTACTTCACTGGATACTCTGGGCTCTCTTTGGATGGGCAGGAGCTGCAGAGGAGGGCACCGCCCAGGATGAGAAGCGCCGCCGTACCCCAGCCGATGTAAAGCGCAGCCCCCAGCTCCCTCCTCTGGGCGTTGGTCATGATGGGGTTGTAGAAATCCCTGATGATGGTGTTGGCTGACCAGCAGACGGGGATGAGGACGAGAACGCCGGCGCAGATGAAGACGATCCCAGCGGCGATGGCCACCCTGGCTTTGGCACGTTCATCCTCCACAAAGTTGGTGCACTTGCCTCCCGCAATGCCCAGGATGACCCCAAAGGCAGCGACGATGATGGCGATGACCACGAGGGCTCTGGCGGCCTGGAGGTCCTGTGGAAGAGCCAGCAGAGAGTCGTAGATCTTGCACTGCATCTGACCCGTGCTCTGCATCACACAGTTCATCCACAAGCCTTCCCAGATGACCTGCGCCGTCACAATGTTGGCTCCGATGAAGGCTGTGACCTTCCACATAGGCAGGGCGCACACGATGATGGTCCCCAGGAAACCGATGATGGCGAGGGCGAAGCCCAGCATCTGTCGTCCCATTGACACCATGATGAAGTCTGGTTTGAATCACTTGGATCTGAAGCAGAAGAGTTTAAGTTTTCAGGAGCAGGTCAGCTCAGCTCAGGTTGTAAAGTTGAGTAAAGACTGCGGTACATTTCCTTTGTTTATAAAGATGTCCTTCTGAAGGTGGAGTCAGGATTCCTTCCCTCTGACCTGAAACCAGGGCGCTTTACCTGCCCAACGAGATTCTTGACATTATTCGTATGGGAGCAGGGAGCAGTTTCGACGAGATGAACATCAGTCTCAAACGATTCTATGTAAATGAGGCCGGTAAAGAGGCAACACATTCCTCATTCAAACAATGCTCTGCCAGTGGCCCACCTCTGATTGGGCCATTTACCGGAAGATCTGGTCCGGTCATTGATTTCAGGTTTAAATAACAACATGGATGAGAGTATCACCGGATGTCAGACGTTGACGGAAGAAGCCTTAATTTATGGCTCAAATTTCCTTGTTTTAGTCATTTGTTCTGTTTGATCATCGCTACATATTTTCCAGACTATTCTGGGAATTGAATTAAAAATAGAAAGTGCTGCACTGGGAAAAAAAAGTAGTGTTGGTGATGTAAAAAATTAGAAATCAAGTGAAAGGGCCAGTAATTAGATGAAAATAAAACAAATGATTACAGCCCAGTTTACTGATAATCAAAGTATGAAGTAATGGATAGCAGATTAAAACATTTTAAAAATATTTTTTAAGATGATGTCAGAGTGCCTAAATGTAGAAAATAATAAATAAATAAATAACTTTTTTTTAATTGTCAGAGTTCCTCAGATCTTTTCAGACAGCCATCTATTACTTTGCACTTTCATTATCAGTAAGCTGGACAGTCTTTTTGTTTTCATCTAATTATTTTAGGTCTCGATTAATTTATGTTCTTTAAATCAGAATGAAAGTGATTTGACAACCTGTTGTTTGAATTTTGTCTTCATTTTTACAAGGTTTATCATGTTTCCTTTTTTAGTAAACTCTTCAGTTCACAGTGAAGTGAAACAGAGATTAAAATCAAATAAAATACTGTTTTAGGAAATCTATTCTCCCTCTCACTCAACCACACACGGCCCCACAAAAAGGATCAGACCTTAACATACCCATAAAACAGCAAGAATATATTTTGATAATGACTCCACAAACAAATAAATTCATATTTTATAAACGTTTTATTGAAATTCTTTTGTATAATCTCAAAAAAATAAAGTGGCATTTACAGAAATCAAACACATCACAAATCAACATTATATACAAAATCTGCTCTGTACGACAAGGGAATAAATATATTGACACACTTTTAACTGAAAAGCAATCCAACTTTCACAGCCTTGTTGATACAATTCTCCTTCTATTCATTGTAAAAACAAAAAAAAGTTGAGAAAACGCAAAATTTCAAGGCAAAATGTTTGGAGATCATTTAATTTTCTTATTTAGATAAACTTTTTAAAGTTTTAAAGTTTAATAACCCTCAAAAAAACAACAATTTAATTATCAAGTAATTAAATAATGATGAATCAGATCATCTTTGAAATACAAATTTTGGGGGTTCTAAAACTCAAAGATTCAAATTCATCTAAAGAAGAAAAGTAAATTATCTCAACAAAAGGTTATAAATCAACAAAACTTTGTTTAATTTATTTTTCTAGTTTGATTCAAAAGTCATTAGTAAAGGCAGTTGTCTTGAAATTGTGAGTTTTTCTCACTTCTTTTTACAACGCATCAAGACTTCATAAACTAGAAAGATTTCTACTTGAAAGCACAAAATCGATCCAAAAGAGAAAACATTTTATGAGAGATTCATAACAATCAAAGGTCACAGGGATTACTTGAAGTGAATTCATTTTAAATCCCAACAATGCTTTGGGATACATACCATCCTCTAGAAATACACAGTGCATTTTGGTGCAATTTTGCTTTCTAATGTCATGAAACGTTCCTGAAGTCGTCCAGGCAGAGATCTCAGTTCTTTCCTCTTTCTGTCCTTCATTTTTTAGCGGTACTGTCCAGCAGAATATGTGGTTGGTGCCGCATATGGTTTGGCGGGTACGTATGTCCCAGGGGCTGAGTATGGTTGGCTGGATGGGGGAGCATACACGGGGCCGTATGTTGGACCTGCGTAGGGGTACGCTGGTGCTGGTGGGTATCCTGGGTATCCATACATGGGTTTCTGAGGAGGGCAGGACGTGGTTAGGGTGATCCCACCGACCAGAAGAAATGCAGCAGAGGCCCAGCCGATGTAGATGGAGGCTCCGAGCTCCCTCCGCTGCGTCTCGATGGTCAGCGGGCTCTGGAAGTCTGTGATGGTGATGGCTGCGGACCAGCAGACGGGGATCAGAACCAGGATGGCGGAGGTGATGATGAGACAGCCACCAATGATCACCACCTTGGCCTTAGACGAGTCATTCTTCACGCAGCCGGTGCACTTGGCTCCAATGAAGGTGACGATGAACCCGATGAAGCCGAAGATGAGGGAGATGATGACCAGGGCTCGGGCGGCCTGCAGATCCCTGGACAGCCTCATCACAGACTCGTTCAGCCTGCACTGCATCTGCCCCGTACTCTGCATCACACAGTTCATCCACAGGCCGTCCCACACGATCTGGCCCGTCACGATGTTGGCTCCGATGAAGGAGGTCACTCGCCACATGGGGACCCCGCAGGTCACCGCCACGCCAACAAAGCCTATGAAGCTTATGATCTGTCCTGCCACTTCCTTGCCAATCCTCCCCATGGTGAAGAGGCTTCGTCTTCGGCAGGAGAGAGAAGAGTTTCAGCAGACAGGTCTAGTTCAGAGTGACACAGCTCTCTCACTTGTTGTTTTTCAGAAAATGTACAGGAGGAGGGCTGTCGCGCCGTCAGGTGAGTTCTTCTGGTCAAACAAGATTCCTCTTCCTCGAGCTGGAGGAGTGGCACCCATCCTTAAACAATGGCTCCCTTAAAGTTCTCTGAAAACACACTTTCATATGCAGATTTCTCTGCAGTGGGGATGGAGTTATTGGATGGAGTTGCAACCATTTAGTGACTTCAAAGGCCCTGAAACCAGTTCAGACTGTGCAAGATGGCAAATGATCCAATTACATCTGCTTGTTGTTTTCACAAACAGGCTCTTTGCTGCACTAATTTACGAGCAGAGTGGTGGGGGGCATCTTAAGACAAGGTTAAACCCCAACACACCACTGATAAGCATAAAGAACAAAAAACAACAAGATTATTTCTTTGTACTGGAAGTTTTTGTTATTTTATTTAGGGATAAAACTATAATCAGTTTCATGATGAGCTACAAGAAAAGCCCCAGTGACTAGCAGGCCTATTACCTTTTTAAATTTTAATCACCATGATAACAGTGTTTAATGCACTTTGAAAAACTCACAGCAAATACTGTCTAGTATCAACCACAGTTAGCAACCGTCTCCCTGCAGCAGCAACGTGGGTTTGTTTTAGGATCCTTAGGAAACAAGGTCTCTTTGTTTGCATTATCATTATTGCTGATACGTTTGCTCTTTTTATGTCTGTCTGATGTTTTTTAGAACCATTGTATGTATGTTTTTTTGTATTTGGAATGTTATATTCTATGGCTGCAGCACAGGTGATAAGCCAAAGACAAATTTCCTCTCCTGTGGGACAATAAAGTTAATCTTGATCTGAGGCATGATACCATTTAAATTTGTTGAGAGGTTTTCAATATAAAAGGTGTGAGTATCAGTATTTTTTAGCACATTTTAACAACACTGTGATAATAATGATAATCGTGATCAATTCTTGTCACTATAATCGTGACAATAGTGAGTGTGCAAGTCTTTAACACACGGATAATGACATCTTTGTGCACCTCTGGTATCCCTGATGTTGAATGTTTGCTGTAAGGAAGTCTGACAAGTGATGAAAAGCATGAATGCCAAGCAGACTTCAACTGTGTCCCGTGCCAAGTTCAGGACACAAGATGCAGCCCAGTTACAGTGAGACATCAGCCCAGAGCTGAGGAAGAGAGATTATCTGTTTCAGCACTGATGACAATCACACTGATGGAGTGATGACACACAGGAGGAAGACAGTCATGTCAACTGGGGCTGTGCTCTACGTCATGTGACAGATACCTCCAGGGGAAAGCAAACTGTTGACACTGTGTGTTATTCACACACGATTCCAAGTAATGTGACACTGCAGTGACAACCATTTCCACTCTGGGATCCAGAAAAGGAAAACTTGTTTTATGAAAGCTGGTGATAGTGGGGGAAAAAAACAGTGATGGACACTACAAAGTACTTTTCCAGAACACATCAATTTAAAGCTCAACAGATTAAGAAAACAGTAAACAGAAACAATGACAGACGCCTAATATTACTGTTACAACTTCAGACTGCACCAAATACATAAAAATGATCTGTAAAGGCCTCTGGGAAAGTGGGAAAAACAGTCAAATTATCCAACACCATATCTCTGAACTATCTCTTTAACCAGATCACACACATTTAAGCTATTCTATGTGATCTCCTTTTGATAACTAATGTAATATTTTTCACTTCCATTCACTGAGCCTCCCCTGAAACTGTGTGTAGCCCCACAGTGGAGGCCCACCTTCCACTCTGAAATCCTCTGGTTTAAACCAACTCAAAACACCCTCTACTCTTACAATTAATGTTTCCTTCAGTTTCAGTTTGCCTCTGATGATGCTCACCAGGACATGATAGACTGAACAGGTGTGGTTTATGCCTATCTGATGCATGGTGCGTAAATTCATTTTTTCTTTTGTGAATCAACCAAACAACTTAAAAACTATTTTTTCATCCCTTTCATCAGCTTACCTAGATTTTTTTATACCTTTACCCTCTTTCATCTCTACTATATGCTCTGATTTTCTCAGAAGTAAGTAAACTGTAATCATCAATCAGTGAGTATACAATATAGTTTATTTACAATAAAAGAACATTACAAGATTCAGAAACACAGAAATATAAATGTGGAATTTGCAGGCTGTGTAAAAATGCAGACTTTACATAACCTAGGAGTGTTTTTGCAGGAGAGAGCAGTTAGACACATCCATTTGTGTTATTAAGATGTAATCAATGAATAATTTGCTTAAGCAGAAGTTTCACATGAAGGAAGTTGTAGTGTTCTGCATTTATTTGCTGATATGTTACCATCTTAATTAGGGCTGCACAATCAACTGTAGTGCTGCATACATGACTCTAAATTGCAGAACCAAATCACAATTTTTTTGAAAAAAAATAAATCGTGATGAAAGGAAACATGTTTGCTTGGTACAGACCTCAATAAATATCACATGAATACAATGTCAATTGTATTTTTGCAAATGCAAAAATGATAATTTCCACTATTTTTTTTAACCAGATGGTAACAACAGGTACAACAATCTGACTAAATATTTACACAGATTAAATATAATCATGATACAAATCCTGGTTTTGTCATTAACAAGGGCCACAATACAACATAGATTCAGAATTTTAAATGGCTCTTTTTCATTTTTAAAGTTTAGACTGAGACGTGAATAAATAAGTCAAATTCCTCATGTGGTGTTTAAGTACACAGATTTTTTTCACAGCAAACATTTTGACTCATCATAGCAGGAAAATCACAGTGCTAACATTAATAATTGCTTTGATCCATCTAGCCTGGACAATCCCAGGGCCCCTTTGGCACAACTAAATGGAATGAAGCCATTGTTTATGCTTTGAGTTAAACAAAATGTCCGCTCTGGGAAAGGTCACTTTGACACAAACACTAACCGCAATCAAAACTCAGGATTTAGCTTGTGATGAGCTGTGATTTCATGATTTGTTTACATCCAGGTAATTAATGTTAAAGTTGTAACTCTGATTTGTTTCTCTCTGTTGCCGTCCCTGTGACCTCAAGAGTCCATGCAGGAAGTTTTAACCATCTTAAACATATTCTCTTGATGTGGAGACTGACTTCACAGGGGCGAAGTTGGGTACGTAGCGGGGATGTTCATGTTTGGGTGGACAGTTCCAACACAGCAGCCCCCCTCCCATCAGCAGCAGTGCAGCAGCCGCCCAGCCGATGTAGAGCGCCGCTCCCAACTCAAACCTCTGGGCTTCGATCATCAGTGGGTTGTAGAAGTTGGTGATGATGGTGTTG
Organism: Lutjanus campechanus; assembly: GCA_027495735.1. NCBI lineage: Eukaryota > Metazoa > Chordata > Actinopteri > Lutjaniformes > Lutjanidae > Lutjanus > Lutjanus campechanus. The sequence goes on from JAJHUR010090570.1 coordinate 11,378, forward strand.
GCAGACCAGGAAACCGGAATGAGACAGAGCAACCCTGAGACAATGAACAAAACTCCAGACAGGATACACGCCTTCGCCTTCGATCGCTCGTCCTCAATGCAGTTGGTGCATTTCCCTCCGGCGATCGACAGGATCACGCCAAAGATTCCCGTCAGGATAGAGATGATGATCATGGCGCGAGCGGCCTGCAGGTCCTGAGGCAGAGCCAGCATGGAGTCGTACACCTTACACTGCATCTGGCCCGTACTCTGCACCACACAGTTCATCCACATCCCCTGCCAGATGGTCTGAGCCGTGATGATGTTGGCCCCGATGAAAGCGGTGACCTTCCACATGGGCAGGGCGCACACCACGATGACCATGAACCAGCCAATCACAGCCATCGATATACCGATGAGCTGAATCCCCTGAGAAACCATTTTGGCTTTGTTCCTTGCACGTTAAAATCCGAAAAGAAAGACGAGTGAAGCGATGTGAGCTTGTATTTATAGGTTGTTGTGTGAGAAGAAGGGACAGGCATGAGGGTATGTGATACCACAATCATCAGCTCTGATTGGCTGGAAAGAGTTTACACACAAACAGAGACCCAGTGACCTTTAGGAGAGCTGACCTGACAGAATCCAAAGCTTCAAGGTCAGACACAAACAAAGGAAAAACAGTTTCCTTACCCATCAACCCTTTATTATCTACTAATTGACACAGATTTAAAATGAAAAAAAAAGTTTGGCTAGCTGCTCACACTTTTAGGAAAAATTGATAAATGAGGCTTCTTCTACACCCACATCATTATAAACCTTTAATTACAGTAATATGATACATGAGCACTGACCTACTTTTTCCCAAAAGCGTTTACAGTTTTTCATAATCGCTTGGGCTCAAGTTTTGAAACAATTTTAACATTTTCTAAACTTTGAGTGCAATTGCATGTCTGTAAAAGGTAGCAGCTCCCCCAAATCATTTGATTCATGTTTCAAAAATGAGTTAATGTGTCAGTAATCTGCTTAATGCCACCAAAATAAAAAGTTGTTTTGTCATTGTATGAGCCGCACTGGTCAAAATGTTAAGATGTTTTTTTTTTCACCAGGGTGGTCGATCCTGGAAATGTTTATTACAAATAAATATTATTTATTACAAAATTTAGTTCACACTGGCTGCCAACTGCACTATACAAGAATGTCAGTTCTGTCTATCTTAATGCTATCGTATATCAGTTTTTTAGATTCAGATTCAGTTTACCGAGAGAAGTAAACACCATACAGAAAAAAAGGGTATTTGTATACAGTATGTATACAGTAAATTTACAGGTGATTCACATGATTCAATGGTCAAAAATAATGAGTTGATTCTCAGTGAAACTGTCAAACTCTTCACAACTTCTAAACAGTCTTTCATCATTTGAACCATTGCACGCAAAATGATCCATTCGGTTATCAAAATCTGTCAGACGTATATTCGATAAATATCTAGGACATGTAATGTTTGTGAGCTGCCAGGTGACAGTAATGGAGGTCATTTTGTGGCAAGTTTTCGATATGTGACTCTGTATTTACCACTACACCCCCTGCTTGTGACACACTGCTACACAAATAAATTAACTATAAAAATCTGTATGAGGACAGGCTGACATGTTTATATCATTTTTCTGTGTACTACTAATGCTGAAATTTGAATCTAAAAAACTCAGCTAGACAAAACTCAGACTTTTGTGTATAGTGCAGTAGGTAGTTAGTGTGTCAACAAAAAAAGTAGAACAATAAAAAATAAAAATAAAAGATTTCTATAGAAGAAATATTTCCTGGACTGAAAAAACATCTAAACATTTCGACCAGTATGGCTCAGATGGTGACAAAACACTTTTTCATTTTGGTGGTATTAAGCAGTTTACATAATAACTTGGTTTTGAAACATGAATAAAATGTTTAGGGTGCATTACTATCTTTTGCAATCTCATCAGTTTTGATCAGTGAGATATATGCAAGTGGTTATTGTGCAAACTGTAGAAAA
>JAJHUR010090572.1:0-39717 GCA_027495735.1 Lutjanus campechanus
ACAAAAAAAAAAAAAAAAAAAAAAAAAAAAAAAAAAAAAAAAAAAAAAAAACATTTTTATAATATAATGTTAAATGAAAGGAAAATAGAAAATTTAACTTTACTTTTTTTGGCCAAAAATGGCTCTTTTGATAGCAAAGGTTGCTGACCCCTGGATTAAACAAATGAATGGAAATGGAAGCTAAATACTCTTGAAATGCTGTTTCATCTGGACTTTGTCACATTATTCATTGAAATGTTGGAATTTACTTTAGCTGTACATCTTTTACTTTCGAGTTGTAAGTCTCACTTTGGGGATCAACATGTGGAAAGCGCCCACAGAACTCAACATGAACAGTATAATAACAGTTTTGAAGAGAGGTCAAAAAGTAGTGATTGGTAATCAGGTGCTTTTTATTAGATTTGGAGTGTATTGTTGTTGTATAACTGTTTGTGCTCTGTGTTGTTTCGTGTGTGTTTTCCAGTTGAGTTTTGTAAATTTTTATGAAAGCTCATCTCGGGATAGACACGTGTTATGGTGTTAATGGTGTGCGGCATTGGTCCATGCTGTGTAGGCTTATTTGTCCCTACCAAAATAACCATGAAATAAACACTTAAGTTAGACTTCCTCTATTTCCCAGCATGCCTTTCAACAACCCCAAGAGAACAAGTGTGAGAATTCAGCTGTTGTTTATACAGCACATGTAGGTGGAGACAGGAATAGGGATAACAGCAAGAGTTTTCCTCACTGAAACATTTGCAGTTACATTCCTGTTTATTGTCAGCTGAAGATGGTGGTATGTTTGGCCCTTCTCATGAATTGTTAAATTGATAAAAGGGGATTGGCAATAAGTCTGACATAGGTTTCTGCCACTAACCTCCACTGTAACAATATTGCTAATATCTGAACCTGATGTCACATAGTCTATATCTGTCCTCCTATAGACAGGATTTCAACAAATGTTGCCAGTATCCAAAAGTGATTGGGTGCTTCCTGGACTTGAATTGAGTTTATTTGAGGTGCTCTTTACAGTGGAATACATGTGTAGTCAAAAATCACAAATAACTCCAAAGGCACTCTTTTAAAAGAATTGAAATGCCTTTATTGTCACAGCATGGTCAGGTTGGACCTTAACACAAGGCTTTAATGTCCAACATGACAATGCCATGACAATAAAGTCATTTTAATTGTTTGAAAAGTGACTGCCTTGGAATCTTTTGTGTTTACACATCAGGTTTCAACAACAAGGGTTGTTTCAACAACAACCACTTGCCCTGGGCAAGTAAAATGCCATGTCAGACAAGTAAATGTGCCAACCCAGGTGGCTGACTGGGCAAGTGGCACAGTTTCTTCATTTATTATCATATTTAACTGAATAACTTTGGGTTTTGGACCAACAAAAGGCATCACCTTGTATGGACATTTTTCAAAGTCTCCTGACATTCTATAGACGTTACAGCCCTATATAAACATGAAAATTGACATTAGTGTTTGTTGTTATATTTGGTAGCCACTAATCAATAAAAAAATTGTACAGGGGCAAGTAAAATAAACATTACTGCTGAACCCTGCACATATTCCCCATAGTTGTTATGTTTAAATACTGTATTTTAGGAAGGAATTTTTCTTAAAAAAGGCTCACGTCAGTCCTTAGCTGCCATGAACTGGCTGGTTTGATCCCTATTTCATATGAGACAACTCACCCAGGTTATCAAATAAAAGACCCCTACATGTGTATTAGCCTTTAGTTTGTTCTTATTACACCAGTTTCAAAAGACTTTACCTCAAACGTGTGATGAAAGGCTCCATAGTCAATGTCAAAGAAACCCTCTGCCAGTGACATCATCGGGCTAAACCGGTGACCCCACAACACCTCCTCCGCTAAATAGGAGCTCCTCGCCTGGCACGTCATCCCTGCACACACAAACATAAGCATACTGATGAGTACAGAAGTTCATTATGTCTCACAACATCTGTGAGGCATAGACGTTTGCTTGACTTTATATGAATATTCTCGGCAGGTATGGCTGTCGGCTACTTCTTTGTAACTCTCCACAGCGCTCTGACAGGGGGAATCGATATTTGGAGTAGGCAGAGAGGCCACCTTTAGCTCATGGAGACGCATCATGAGTAGCTCTGATACACTGAATTCCTGCCAAACAGTAAGGGAACAGTTGAGTATATTATCCTCTCAGAGTGAATTTGACATAAGGCGATATGAGAAGGGGGATAAAGATAAACATGACCCGTCCAAATCCCTCCAGGGGAACAGGTAACTGGTGACTTGTTCCTGCCAGACTCTGTTTATACTTGTTTGGATTTTGTAGTTTTCAGATGGTGAGACAAGTGCAAGTCAATGCTGACGGTAAAATGAAATACAACCATAAATATAACATGGCTGCTTCTAAATATGTCATCGTGGAGGGGCGCTATGAGCAAAGTGTTGCCCAGTTGGTGTGAATGATTTTCCCACTTGATATACTGTAAATCCAGACCTCTTAAAGGGATAGTTTGGATTCATTAAAATGGGTTGTATTAGGTACTTATCCATAGTCAGTGTATTAGCTACAATAGATGGCGGTCAACATACCCCCAGTGGAGAAGCACAGGAGAAGCCCACCTAAAAAATTAATATCAGTTAAGCTTACGCTATATTGAGAACATTTTCAATGCTTTACTTTGCCATCATTTGTCATCACCTTTTGTCAAAGGACTCTATTTGAGCGAGAGAGAGCAATATTTGGCTTATATAACTGAGGTTTCCCATCCGAAAAGGCTATCTGATAGCAAGTTAAAACAGTGAAAATAATCTGAATATAGTTTAAATCTCTTATAATGATTACCTCTGCCTGGGTCAAATTGATCACAATAAGCTGATGACTGTTATATCCAAATATTTTGATGAAGAATATCATCTAATTTACATTTGTATATTATTACATGAATGTAAAACACTGAAAAGGACAGCTTCACTATCTACTGAATTATTATTGACTGTTTCAAAATACAACACAGCTGTTTCAACATTTTTCAAATCACTGTACATTAAATTACTGTATATACTGTATATACTGTATATAATTCAAATACACTATAACACAGTTTAGTGGACACTTAAAACTGATATTGATTTTTTCAGCTGGGTGTTTTTTTAAGTGAATAAAACATGTTTCGCTGCTGACCCTGTCCTCAGCAGTTCATTGCTTAGGTTCCGTGTTGGTTCTCCTCTCTCCTTCTCCTCACACCACCTCTCTTAAAATAATCTAAACTATCCTTTTAAACGTTTGATACATTTGGTGTAAAACCTCATGAGTCTGGGGGTGTTTTGAGCTTTAGAAATGAAGACAGAAATGTGTTTAAATCTGAAGTCAGAGCAAATTTTTGTTGCCCTCGTATTTTAGGCATTTAACTGATGATTAATCAGGGGTGACTAACAGTGAGTTCGTCTCCATGAGGCATCACTGCCTTGCTCAAGGGAAGATGAGTGATGCACACTGGCGGATGTGAGGATGGATAAACCTGTGGATGGTCTCTCTGCCTGCTAAGACACCTTGTTGCATATGATGCAACACCTTTTTGATCTTCTCACATCTCAAATATACAAACATTTCAAAAGACTGCTCCTTTAGTCATCAGTTAAGTGATGAAAACATGAAGTATAAGAACACAAAAACCTCCACACGTCTTCAGAAGATCACTGGCTGCAGTGATGACTCTCCAGTGTCGTTCCTGGTTATATAACACGTTCACTTATATACTTATATAAGTATATATGTATATTTGCCCTGTAATCACAGCATCATAATGCTCTAAAAGCTTCCTGACAGACAGAGATGAGATGGAGAGCTCGCAAACAAAAAACTGTAGCTCTAAACTGAGACATCCTGGAAGGGGAATTTCATTTTCTAATGGACAGTTTTGGACAGGGTTTGCTTTCTGTAAAACAGTGATGGTATTACTATAATATCATATAGTTGTATGCATCTACAATATTAATTTCCTAATGCTCAATTCATGTTGCAGCCAAACATGCATTTACAGCATGGAGGCCATTAGAACTTTACAGTTAAATTAAACTGCAAGGTATTATTTCCCATACAATAAAATGCTGTTAACTTGTTATATCTGATAATGTTTTTATCATTTTAAATCACAAAATTGCCAACAATCAATCATATAAAACTCTTGGGTGATAAAATATTGTTAATAGTATTATTTATATGGCCTGGACCTTAATAAATATGAAATGTAATTATAATCAGCTCAATATAGCTACATTTATTTTTGTTTCAAGTGAGTAAAAATATATTAATTCACTGTACTTTGATTTTTAGCAGCACAGTTTTTTCCATATCCCATGTTTTCAATTCATTATGCGAACATTTAAATGCATTCCTGCTCAGTTATTTTTACGTTGCATTTTGGGTCTATTTTATCTTGTCTTTTCACATTATAGTGCACAAAACCACTAGACTTAAAAGAAATTCTGGTATTTTTAAACCTGGGCCCTATTTTTTTATACATTCTGTGGTCTAAATAACTAATAGGTACAAAAGGTTTTGGCCAGCAGCCACAAAACAAGCTTCCCCTGGGTAAAATTATGCCCTGTCAAAGTAGGTCCACTAAAAGTGCTTGCTTTTGCCACTGACAGGCTGAGATTGTTATTCTAAGTGTCTGACAACATTATGGAAAGGATCCCTACAGAGACAGACCATTTTTTAAACAGTGAGATCCTTTTTGTTTCATCAGAAACACAAAACAATATATTGCTGTCTTCAAAGCTCCCAAGCTCCACTGACAAAAACAGCAATTTTACCTCGCAGAACAACGGAGTCTGTCATTTCATTTCAGTTCTGTCATTTTAGGTAGTTCTTATCACACTGCTGTACAATGTACGTTTTGCTTGTAATTAATTATTTGATACTATGCTATGATAGCTGAGTTCCGCTTGCAGTTGAGTTGGTCAGCTGGATGGGTGATATCTTGCACAGACTCTGGCTGCAAATAACACCACCAGCTCAGGATGGCAGCACACGTATCCAGGATATTTTGGGCTAATTTTTGCACATTAGGAGAAAATGAAGACGTGTCAGCCATCTTTATTTAGTCAGTGGTCTACCACTGCCTTGGTTGGTCACTTTGTTTGTGTCATTGTGTGGTTTTGTGTTTTAATGTGTTTGTTCCAATCCAAACTAACCCTTTAAAACACCCCTGAGGATTACAATGCAACCATTGCAGCCTGTTTCGCGGATGCTGACTGAGGCTATGTGAAGGACCAATTCCAAAACTTCTTGTACGTATTAGTTTAACTTTAAAGATTGCTTTCTAGTTTACTAAACTTCCCTCTTTATGTTATTTTTAGATAATACTAGTCAGCTGTGAGAATGGAGCGCTGGGGACAGATGGATCATTCTGCTGTTTGCGTTCTTATTACTTTACACATTATTCTATTTAACCTTTTCCTCACCAGTTGCCTCCACCATTCCCTCCAGGATGACCACGATCTCAAAGTCCTCCTTCTCCAGCTGGGCCTGCGACATGTCCCAGAAGGGTGAGTGTGCATCTATCTCGTGGGAGATCACCAGTGGCGAGACCAGGAAGAGACGATCATCACCTGTCTCGAAGCCCACGCTGATGTCTGTCTGGTCCAGCGGGATGAACTCACCTGAAGGAGACAAGAAAATGGGAGGTGAGAAAAAGGGAGCAGAGAAGAGAGATGTTGGATGAGAGCTTTTTTTTCTCCACATGCTTTTGCACAGATTGCCTGCTTAACCACAACCTACTCTATAATTCTTGACTGTCTAAAAGAAGTTGAATACAAGATCTGCTTAAGTGAAAGGAGAATAATTAGTAATTTTATTGCACATTACAACATTTAATTGAAAGAAACAAGATTTCCTCCTCTACTACTTCTGGTACTTTTAGAGGTAAAGTAGTTGTTGTAGTAGGAGTTGTGGCTATTACAGTCATAATAGTCACATTAGTATTGTTAGGGGGCTAAAGACTAATGTAATCCAAGATTAGCTCCAATCAGAGTTTAGCAAAACTATGATTAAAATGACTGAATCCAGATTTTTAATTCAGCAGGGCTCAGTTGTGAAATTAAAAACTAATCTCTGATTGGTAAATCCAAATGTATTCATGGAGACCAAAATTAAATAGAGTTTGATAAAGAATAGAGATGCTTGCTGTCATAGTTAGCTAAAAAGTAAACAAAACACTGCAGTGTTTGATAGTTAGCTAAAATGTTAACAAAACATTACCATATTTGTTAATCAGCTAAAAAGTTAACAAAATGTTACCTAACTGACTAAAAAGTTAGCCTACGTTGCATGGCAAAGAAGAGAAGTTCTAATTTCTAATCCCTTGAGAAAAATGTGTTTGTTGAATTAAAGGAGCAATACGGCCAAATAAGAGGCTTAAAAAATCAACAGCAGCACAGTTAGGAAAAAAATACTGCCATGGTGGCAACTGGCAGACTGCTTTAATGATCAACTGAAGTAAAAGACAGAAGAGATGTATCATAAAACTCAATTGTGTTAAATCTATCCTTTAACTTTCTTTGAGAAACTCCTTAACTGTAAGTTTGAAGTTAATACTGGATCACATTTTAAATTGTGTAAGTGTAAACTTTTGATGCAACAGAATTAAATTTCATTTTAGAGTAACTGTGGTTTAAAGAAAGTTTTAATAGTTTAGATTATTTAAAGCTAGTTTTAAAGCTGGTGCAACATAATTTAAAGTCAAACCATGAATTTTATTTATTTATTTAAAAATGTATCCTTATCGCTGCAACCCAGCCTCAGTGAGTAAAAATGTACCAGTACTGTCATGAAATGTCCTGTCTGGTAGTCTCACCCTCCTGAGTCTGTTTGGACTTGATGAGCTTGGCCCTCATGTTGGCCCCTACGATGTGGGAGCTCCGCAGGTCACCCACCCTGAACATCAGACAGAGCTTGTCGTCTCTCAGAGAGATGACAGCGTGTTTGGAGAACACCAGCGTCTCTGCCCGTTTGTTGGGCTGTGAGATCTTCACAAACATGCAGCCGACCTGGACAGAGAGGAGGGAGGTGAGGTTAAAGGAGTGCTGAAACAGACTCTGCCAAGACAGACAGAGGGGGGGCAAAAAGCATAGATATTTGGAAGAACTGGAAAAGCAGAGGACATTTGGGAAATGAATAACCTCTCGTTTTTCATGATTATCACAGACTGTACAGCTGCAAACATTCATTGTGAATAGTGAAAACAAACTAAGCTTTCTTTTTCCCGTTTTCAATGTTCAGAAATGGTTGTGACACTTGAATTAACCTCGGACTCAGTCATTTTTTAATATGCATCGTAAAACGGCCCACATTTTATCAGTTTCTACAGTTGTAAGATGGCATGTTTCCAGCTCGCAAACATACATAAACATGATTCTGCCTCAACGTCAGCATGTGGATTCATCCTCATCAAAAAAGTGCTTACTTCATGGAAAAAATAGAGCTTCATCAGCACGTTTCTCTTTCAGCATGCACACCATCTGCACTGAATTAGTGTCATTTTGTGGGGATAGTGATAAAAAAAATGTACATTTACTTTCTTATTTGATTCAGGTGAACTGACAAGAGGCTTCCTTCTAATCAGAGTCACTCTGGTCATATTTACATGTACTTTTCTGTTTGTTGTAGCTTATTTAGGGGCCTTTCAGAAACTTTCATGAAATTGGACCATGTGAAGATTTGATTAAGAATCTGAAAGCCATTTTTGTGTGCTTTTTATTTTTCTTTAACCTGATATCCAGTTGTGTTGTAAAAGGTTTGACAATCACCAGATGTGCAAAAATAACTGAAATACAGTAAGTATTAAAAAAGTCATCACAAAAGTTATTAAACGAATTTCAATTGACGTTTCATTATTATAATATGCTACAAAAATAGTTTTAAATAGATTAAATATGTCCTGTATTTTTAGGTTTCATAAGAAAACATGGAAGCTTGGTTTAGATTTTCCTCTGTACCTGAAATTCTCTCAGATTTAAAGGGATAGTTTGGGATTAGTTTGGGATTAGTTTGTTGAACACTATCTACTGTAGGTAATACACTGATAAGTGCCTCACACAGCCTCAGTTCTTCAAATTAACACCTTCTTTATTTTTAATATCAGTCATAACACTTAATAAAACATAATAATCTCTCAGCCATGTACCAGTCCTGGTGCTCACCATGAAGGCGTTGACCATTGAGCCCAGTATAGCTTGCAGTAGCAGCAGCATGGTGCCCACTGGACACTGGTCGGTGATGACACGGTGGCCGTAGCCAATGGTGGTCTCTGTCTCGATGGAGAAGAGGAAGGCCGAGATGAAGCCGTTGACATTGTTGACGCACGGCGTCCACGTCTCATCCTCCAGATGGTCCAGATCACCCCTTTAGAGGAAAAGCACAAGAATGTGTGAGAAAGGGACGGGGGGAGGGTGACAGAGTGGGTGTCAAGAGGGAAAAATAGACAGAGAGTGAGAAGATTTATATTTTAAGAACGGAGGTGCGGAAATATATGTATGACTACTCATCTCTCCCTTCATATTTACAGTCTCCTCTCAGCTCATTCTTATAATGAATAAGAAGTAATCCCATCCTCATATCAGCCACTAACGTTCATGCTGTCACTTTTTCTCGATGCTGCAAAAACCTGCCTGTCCCATCATATATCATCACATACAGCGTCTTCACCACATCTGCTAGTTTTTCAGTCCAGTGCCACGAAGAGTCTGCAGAATTTCTTTCAAACTACTCACTACACAGCCTAATGTTCCTGATTAACACCACTCCAGCCAGAGAGGGAGGGCTAATTAATGAAAGTGGTGTTAAGTAATTTATTTAATCTATGACTTTTATTGACCTGTGTTGGTGACCAAGGAATTGCAGCAACACCGACAGCTCTCTGGCACCGCTTTAAGGTGGCCTGTAATTGATATAAAGAGGGCACGATTTTACGAGACGAATACGTTAGCTAATTAGAGCTGGGATCCAGCAGACACATCTTGTGAAGAGGTAACACATCATGATGAAATACGTGGTAATAATAATACTGCTTTGTCATCAGCTTTTTTGGCTGAAATACATATATTTTTTTGTCTCCGTTGCAGAAATGTCTTGCTATGCTGGTCACTCGCTTGCAGCATCATCCTCCATCTTTGAGGAGTTAAAAATGTGGCCTCGTGATGATTTCATTAAAGGACTAGTTTAACATTTTGGAGCACATCATTATTCACTAAGGCTGCAACTAATGATTAGTTTCATTAACAATTAATCTGTCGACTACTTTCTCAATAAATTGATTGGTTGTTTGGTCCATTAAATGACAGAAAATGGTGAAAAATGTTGAACAGTGTTTCCCAAAGCCCAAGGTGACACTTTGTCCACAACCCAAATATATTCAGTTAACTGTCATAGAGGACTTAGGAAACCAGAAAATATTCACATTTGAGAATATGAAATCGGAGATTTGGAACATTTTTTCTTTCAATGATCAAAATATTTTACCATGATTAATTTAACAGTTGATAACTAATTGATTAATTGACTAACCATTGTAGCTCTATTATTTTCGATCTTGCTGAAAGTTCGATGAAAAGATGAATACCACTAAATATACTGAATGAATACCACGAAATATGACACTACAGCCAAGACACGGTCTGCTTAGCTTAACACAAAGACTGGGAACAGGTGGGAATAGCTAGCCTGGCTTGCCTACCATGGCCTGTAAAGCTCACAAATTAACAGAGGTGGGACCAAGTCATCATTTTGCAAGTCACAAATAAGTCTCAAGTCTTTGTACTCAAGTCCCAAGATCTAGACTTTGATTTCTGAGTCCTAAAGTCATAATGCACTCTTCACCAAATGTAACACTGTTGCAAGTCTTTTTTGAGTTTGTCGAGTCAAGTCTAAAATAATCAAATTTGTGACTTGAGTCTGACTCAAGTTCAAGTCATGACTTGAGTCCACACCTCTGCCAATTAACACAATATATCTTGTAGAGTTTTGTATAGTAGTTTAGTTCAGATTTTGTATGGATTAAACAAATCTAAGATAATCATCTCCTGTAGCTTCATATTTACCATACAAACATGAGAGTGGTGTCAAACTTCTCATTTAACTCTTGGCAAGCTATAAAATAAGCATGTTTCCCAAAATGTGAAACTATTCCTTTGAGTAGCAAGGAGGTTTGTTTTACAAGAAAACAAACAGTTACAGTGAGTCCCATTCTTTGTAATACAAATTTGCCACAATGGGTAAAAGTTACTTTTGAAATCAGCTCTGAAATACTCATATCATTTTGGGCTACAGGCAGTCTTTTGTTAATTTTTTAGTTTTTAAAACTAAATAAATAAACTTTTTCCACCCTGTTGTTCAATAGTCTTACCTACAGTAGGCTATGAGGTACCAGATGGCCCCAAAGAAGAGCCATGTGACAGCATAGGCCATGACGAAGACAAAGAGGGAGCAGCGCCAGTTGAGGTCCACGAGCGTGGTGAAGATGTCAGTCAGGTAGCGGTAAGTCTCTCGCATGTTACCGTGCTGCACGTTACAGCGACCATTCTTCTCCACGTAGCGCTGTCTCTTACGCCGAGCCCGAGCTGGTGAAGAAACGGAGTGATGGGGTATCGTGAAACAGGGGAAGGAGGGAAGAAAAGCAACACTGGTTACAGAAATTTGAGACAGAAGTATATAATATGTAAGGCTGAAAAAGAGTAGATCTTGCTCTTGTGAAAAACACATGCAGCATGACTTCTGCGGCTCGGAACAAGGTTAAAGACGAGTCTGCATAGGTTTCTGGTTTCATAACCCTATTGTCAGCTCCAAGGAACCCTTTTAAAAGACCTTTTTCAAAGATGCATACAATCCTGTATTTTTTAAATTTCATGAAACTTTAGCAATTTGAAGATACAACTGACTGCAGTCAGAGGAAGCGAGTTGAATGGAGGCACGTCGAGACATTGGAGGATAAACAGAGGAAGGTGCCAGGGGACAGAACTACTTAGAGAGATGGCGTGTGGCTCAGAGGAAAATCGGGCTGGTGAAGAAGGGATAACAGAAATGAAAACAGACAGGTGAGGAAAAGAGAGGAGATGAAGTACGACAGGACAACATCATCAAACACTCAGAGAAGAAAAGCTACAACATCGGACTTTAGTTATTGTACAACCCTGAAAGCAACTGATGTTTTTCACGTAAAAAGCCTTTTTATCGTGGGTGCACCCAGCCAGAACTGAGATTATGACACACGTAGGATGGAAAACTGTTGATGACAACAATGGATATCAATCAGTGTACATCCTACTCAACCTATAGAGTCATATCTTAAGGTTTAAAGGGATAGTTCAACCCAAAATGTCAGTCTCTCTGCAACATTATGATGCAAATTGATCGCTCTTGAAATAAAGTCTTTGCTCTTTGATCAAGTGACACAAAACCTGGAATCTGCCAGTGATGTTTTTTAAATTTGAAAGGTCAAATGTAGCTTGATCGTAAAAATGAAATGAATAGTTCAGCCCAAAATGTCAGTCCCTCTTCCCTTTCTAGATAAATCTTATGCTGTATGTTGATATTTGGGTGTCAATTGAAGGATCTTGAAATAAAGTTCTTGTTCTTTGAGAAAGCAAAACCAAACTTGACATCTGCGTTTTGACTTTACAAGGTTCACTGTAACTTAATTGTAAATATTTTCAAATAAAAAATCCTTTTAATTGCAGATGCACCCAGCCAGAACTGAGATTATGACACATGTAGGATGCAAAATTGTAGACGACAACAATGCATATCAATGAGTGTGCATCCTACACAACCTATACAGTCATATCCTAAGGTTTAAAGGGATAGTTCAGCACAAGATGTCAGTGTACTTTTCTTGGGTGTATGTTGATATTATGATCGCTCTTGAAATAAAGTCTTTGCACTTTGATAAAGTGAAACCAGACTTGACATCTGTCATTGACTACATCTACATGCATACGAATTTTCCACTGTTTCTCAGAATATGACAATATTCTGACCGTGATCTATTTAATATATACAGCATACTTCACTTGGATATTCTTAAATAGGCCTTATTCTGAATGGAGCATTTTTGAATTGAGACATATGAGATAAGCAGATATTATTCAGGTTTTTGAAGCATTCTTTGGAACTTCAGAACATGCATCTCAATTGGGGTTTTTACCACAGCTTGTGACACAAGGCCTCTTGCCTATTTTATAGTCAGCTCAGTTTGAAAGGCTGGTGTAGGGATGCAAAGAAAAGAAGCTCACATTTCTGGTCAGAAGAAGGAACACACCTGCTTTTAAATATTATGAAAGATCTGGATATCAGTAGGTTGAGTATGTGCAAATATCACAATGCTGACCATTGCATGAAGGTGGTTGAACAAATGAAAGAGGGAGGTCCTTTGTCCTGTTTTGTGCTTCTGGCAGGTAACCTTGCACAAAAGCCTTGAACGTCCAAACAGTGTTCTTAGGTTTTAGGGTTGATTTTTTTTTATGTATAATTGAAGAAATATGGTGAAGAGGAGAGAAACCAGAGCAAACTAAGAGAAAAGCTACTGGAGAAGCTTAATGAAAAAAGATGTGCAAGACTGTCAAAATCACTGAGGGATGAAGCACTGCAGCACAGTCCAAATTAGAGGAGAATCACGACAACTGCAAGAGAGACCAAGAGGAGAAGGAGATTGATCCAGACTCTAGAATCTGTCAACAGCTCCTTGGTCATGATGTCCTTGAGACCATCCGGTTTTCTCCACGCTTAAATGAAGTGAACAGAAAGAAGCCGTAACATTTATGAAACATTAATTTCATCATTAAATAGGCCATGCAGAGTAACTCACCCCACCCAAATCGTCCCCTCTCCTTCTCCGTCCCCTGGGTCTTCTTCCTGCACTGATTGGCTTGGGCCTCGCGCTCGGCCAGCTTGGCCTGGAACGACCTGTTGACCTGAGGGGACGGCGCCGTCTCTGTGGTGACGACGGGGGCCAGCTCCTCCGATAGGTTGAAGACTCCGGTGGAGGCGGTGACCTCAGTGGCCACTTCCACTTCCTCTTCCCCTTCCCCCTTCTCCTCCACAGGGAGCGAGAGGGAGTCTGGGCGAGAGGGGAAGACCGAGTTCTCCAGGGCCATGGCCTGAGCGTGTGTGTGTGTCTTGAGTGTATTAGCGTGTTATTGATATCCTCCCTATGGCAGACTCTGTCCAGTGGCTATTGATTGGACCATTTGTTTGCTTGACTGAAGCCTGGAATAAAAGAGAAGAACACAATGATCTGTCACAGTAATTCACTGACAAATGATTTTTGAAAAGAAATAAGACCTCTGGAGGTTTTTGGCACCTCTATCTGTCCCTTCAAATGTAGAATCAGTGGGACTTGTCTGAGTTGTTCTGGTTTCTGGAAAGGTAGTTGTTTATTGAGTCTCCAGGATGTCAAATACTGATGTTTTAGGTTGGTAAAACATCCCGAGCACAGCAAAAAAATAATGAAAAAATAAGAAAATACAGGCAGATACAGCCACCACCACATACTTCTAATGGGTCATAAGTGATGATTAAAAGGGATTATGTTTATATGAATTGCCTGCAGGTTCTATAGTGCATGCCTCACAGATTTGACTTCCTGTCTCTGCATGTTTCATCATTTCATCCCTTTTAAAGACAAAGTAAATAAGTAAATCAATGTTGGGGTTCAGCTCAAGTTTTGTTTAGGGCTGGATACCAGTGACAATACAAGTACCCTGGTGATATGGATACCAATAGAGTACTTCCTTTGACATCTTTTTCTCCTACTTCATTCAATACCTATCATGTGAATTAAATTGTCTGCATTTTATACATATACGTCAAATATACCACACTCAATTTCAAAACAACACAGACTTTATGGGTTGTAGCTGCTGTGGTAGGAGACCAGTCACATGTCACATTAAATCAAAGAATGCTTGCAATGATTGGGTCTGAGCAAAACCTTACAAATAGTCATGTTCTTATATATGGGTACAAAAATGAGCAAATGCAGGCATTGTTTGACTGTAAAAGTTAAATACTACTTGGTACTGGGTTATTTTGCTCGACAACTTAAAGGTACTGATACCCAGCCCTAGCTGTTAGTCTTTCGAATTAGACGTGAAGGGAGAATAAATTTATTTTTCTGCACAAGAGTATAATCCTGCACAATGTTGCATATGCACATTAGAGCCAGTTCAACTATTCTGCATGTTTCATAATGCCTGTTTGGGATAGGTGTAGGGCTGCAACTAACTCTTATTTTCATTTTTGATTAATCTGTCGAGATTGTCATCGATTTGATTAGTTGTTACATACAGAAAATCTTGATCACTGTTTCTCAAATCCCAAGGTGACATTCTCAGGCGTCTTGTTTTGTCCACAACCCAAAGATATTAAGTTTACTGTCACAGTGGACTAAAGAAACCACAAACATATACACTTAAGAAGTGGATGTCAGAGAATTAGGACATTTTTGCCCTAAAATCTGATAATTGATTAGTTTTTTGGTTTTTTTGTAAATAAAATGTCATAAAAGGCTGAAAAATGATAATCACTGTTTCTTTAAGCCTAAGGTGACGTACTTGAATGTCTTGTTTTGTCCACAATCCAAAAATAGTCAGTCTACTGTCATAGGGAGACCAGAAAATACTCACACTTGAGAAACTGAAATTAGAGAATTTGGATATTTTTGGACTGTGTCGTTCATGCATGAGTGTGTTTGTTGTAGAAGTGCACTTACAGCTATGTTAAATGTGGTAGATTTACGCTACAGGCCTGCTGTGATTTCTTACATAAGTCCCACACAAGTAAGAAACTGAGTTAAATATGCATGTGGACAGTGAGACGTGGTGTGTCTGAAATAAAATGGAGTCCTAGTCCTCTGTAGCCTTGGCTGATGTGCGTCCATTTGGACAACTGGCGGATGGACGCAAGAGGAGACTGATGGTGACAATCAAGATGACGCACTACGCCTGATGGATGGATCAGAAATAGCCTCTGTTAAAGGGTGTCTGTTCGGCAGCCAATAGGCTCCACAAACCGACAGGCTAAGCTTGTGGATTGATGTCAGAAAAATCTTACCTGCTCAATGGAGCAACTTGTAGATGTATCGGAGCTGGAACGGACAGATGTTTTATCATGAGAAAAACGAAAATCTGGTCCAAAAACGAACCGTGATTCCCTGCCTTGGTTCAATGACACCCATTTCTGGTGTTTACCAGCGACGCAGCATCAGTCCACTCCGGTGCGATTTTTTCCAGGAAAACAAAAGACCACCTCGATCCGACCTCAGCATTCACCATAAATAAAAAGCGAACAGCCCGTCCACTGAATGATCAGACATAAAAAGCGAAAAGGAAAATTGCTATTTCGGCATCTGTAGAACATGTGTCGGTGTGCAGTGGACATGCGAAATGGTGGCAACAGGATAACCCGGCAGCGGCACGGAGAGCTCCATCATCTGTGCATCTGATGGAGTCAGTCAGGTGTGGAGCCACTGAGCGGCGGAGGATGCTGTCATCAGCCCAGCCCCTATCAACCCTGCCCGCCTCACACACTTCTCATTTCCACAACAGAAGGGACAGCAGGCATCTCCCTCCTCTACACACACTGTCAGACCCGCAGCATCTGCACAGAGATGTCTGAATGACGAGATGCAAAGGCCTTTTAAAAAAAACATTATTATAGTATAATATCATAAATAATCTAATAATTATCGTATACAGAAATGAATGATATAAGAAGTATAATATAGCTTAGTTTGATTTTCTTTTTAATACACGTTTTCCTTTTAATGAAAAAATGTATCTGTATTTTTGGCTCTCCCAGAAGGAAATTATTAGACCATACTCCCTAAAACCAGATGAAAAAATGTGTAGATCCCTTATTTTTATTGATGATATCAGATACAATCATACACTGCTTTGTATCATCAATGGTATCTGTCACTTGATTATAATTAGCGTCATATTCATTAACCGTTATTCGGCCGCCGGCCTCTAGGTGGCAGTATATGTTTTCACTGGAGCCGGTAATCAGTCCTCCTTTTCCAAGATGTCGGTGTACGGGCCAGTGGTGAAAATTCACCCCGTCGTTCTCTCTTCTATTTGCGACTCGTACGAGCGGAGAAATGAGGGAGCGAGTCGTGTGATCGGAACCTTGTTGGGTAAGTACAAACATGACATATTTATCCTCCGCTGGGTGGACCGCCTTCTGACAAGATAGGTGATGGCTAGCTGGCTAATTTTAGCTTGCCTGCTAACGCATGCTGGTTTACTTCAATCCAGTAGTAGCTGGCTAACGGTCGCGTTTGAAAGGGAACCTTAGATTTGTATAACTCTCGCGACATTTGCGTGCGTTGTTTCTTTAATATGCACTTCGCACAAACCAATTCTGTTTCACAATGTTACAGCACTGTGGCTAATAATAGGTTAGGTTTAATGACAAAAAACAATTGGGTGTGGTAAAGGAAGTGTAACTAGAATTTTGTGTTATCCGCGCGATATCTTTCTCCCGTCTGGGGTTCCATTTTAGAAACGACCACCTAACCTACATTTGGTTAGCATTAGCCACACTGTTACTAGCCAAAAACAGTTAGCAGCATCACTCGTAACAGCTGGCTGTCCATTCAGCTGATAATACAGATGTAAACTTTGGCTAGATATCAACACATCTCACCTTTTCTGATTACTTTTGTACTAATAGAACACGTATCTATTAGGATTTAACGTTGTTACTGCCAGTGCTGATGATTCGACCACCTCTTGTTAGCTAGCTAACAACGGGAGGGCGGTCTGCTAAATAACAATGCCTCATTTTTAACGTTTGTCCTCAGGTACTATTGACAAGCACTCTATTGAGGTGACCAACTGCTTCTCTGTCCCCCACAATGAGTCTGAGGATGAGGTATGTAGTATTACGTATTTATTCACATAATGACGTTGAAGTGTTTTGAACTTCATTATTGTGCTGTTGGACATCGTCAAATGTAATATTACATCAATCTTAATGGAAAATGCTACCGCAGCTAAGTCATATTATTTACAAACACATAAAACCATATGGAAAAAAGTTGTAGATAAAAAATAAATTAACTTTAGAAGAAATTTACTCTTATTGAATGTTTCTTATGATTGTCCTTGGTAATAATCTGTACGTTGTCATCAAAGATGGGTGTTTTTAATATTCCATAGCTCTAACCGAACCAGATCTAACTGACATCACCACTGGGACAAAAACAAGGAACAGATTCTTACGTTTCATCAAATGTTGATCTATTTTTTTAAAGTAAGGTACATCCAAAAAAGATCGGAAACTTGCTTGGTTTTTAATAGAGCATTTTGGCTAAGAATTCAGTTTAAATGCTTTGACATAATCTGTCAAGTCAGATATTATAGTTGATATTTATCAGGCATAATTTCATTTTCAAATACTAATATAAATTTTCCACTGTCAGCCCTAATGTTTATTATGTATCCCTTGGAATTGCATAAAAAATTTTGTAAAAATGAAAAATAGTGACATTGGACATTTTGTAACATTTGCACAATACCTGTATAATTCTCACAAGTCTCTTTCACAACTGAATCATCCCTGTGGGATGTTTTGTAAGAGGGTGGTAGTTATTGTATAAGTGAGAGAGAACACTGGTTACGTTTGTACAGATTATACATTTTGAGGAAATTGAACATCTGTTCATTTTTAGACCTAAATGGATGCCTCATGTTGCACTGTAAAAGAGAGAACTTGTTTTGTTTTTATCCTAAAGAAATTGCTATGTGCTAAGACATATATTCTCTTTGCTAACAGGTTGCTGTGGACATGGAGTTTGCTAAGAACATGTACGAGCTCCACAAGAGGGTGTCACCCACTGAGGTCATCATTGGATGGTGCGTCAGTCGATTAAATGTAGAGTTTAAAAGATTTAATTGGAGAAAATCTTTTCTTCTCATCACACTGAGATCTGTCCTCACAGGTATGCCACAGGCTTTGACATCACAGAACACTCAGTGCTCATCCATGAGTACTACAGCCGTGAGGCCTCCAACCCCATTCACCTGACCATGGACACGGCATTGCAGAGTGGCAAGATGAACATCCGTGCTTACGTCAGGTTGGCTGATCTTCCTGTCGTTCACTGTTTATGTGATCAACTGCAGACTGAGAGTGTGTGTTTGAATTTCCTTTTTTATCTGCTACACAGTGCGCAGATGGGTGTGCCAGGAAAGACAGTTGGTGTGATGTTCACCCCCCTGACTGTCAAGTATATCTACTATGACACCGAGAGGATAGGCGGTAAGGATTCAAAGAATAAATGAAGATGATAGTTTGGAAAATATAAAAAATATATGTGATCATGAATTTCCTTTTTTTTTTCAATTTGTCATGAGGAGAAATATTTTAATCAGTGTCTAAAATAACTTTTAGTGTTCATGTCAACGGAAAGTCAACTTAGATACTGCTTGTTATGTTTTACAGCAAATATAACTCCCAACTCCTTCTAACTCTGTCTCAGTACTTGCGTCTTAGTTGTCATACTCTGCTCTAACAATACATCTGTTTGCTACAGTGGACCTTCTACAGAGGACACGTGTCACTCCAAGTCGCACCAAGGGGCTGACCTCTGATCTGTCCCAGGTGGCTGGCTCTGCAGCCAGGATACAGGACATGCTGACTACTGTGCTTGCTTACATTGAGGATGTCCTGGTGAGTGTTGAGAGCAATGGGAATGATGGTTTGACTCCAATCAGAATAGGGGTGTAAGGTTGCATGCATTTATCCCAAACCAGTCAATACAAAATGTTTGGACCGGTGTGCAACATAAATTCTAGAACGTGAGTTTTACCCAGGGCATTATGGTAGTGCACCGGTCATGTATCAGCGGTAGCATGCTAGTCAGCGTTAGCCCGGTTGTCAAGCTCATGTAGTGTCACAGCTCCCAGTTACAGTGAAGTCCTAGTTAGATTTACAATGGACGAAGATTAGTGTCAAACTGTGTGTCGACATTGTTTAACTGAAGTTGAGTTTGTCTGTGGAAACACTTCAGACACATCATATAACGTGTCATCCACACAGTGAAAGGTCAGTCTTTGTTCTCACATCGGTCAGGCAGCCTCTTGCTATAGATTCAGGTCAAAGAAATGACTAATGCTTTACAAGTGTTGGTATGTGACCATATTCAGTCTAAAGAATGCAGGATTTAAGTGCTGTATAGACTCCAGAGTCAATTTCACTCGTTAGAGACTGAGGACAATCTGACAACTTTTGTTGTGGAAACAATTTAAGTGTTTAAGGACACATGCATTGCAGAACCAATTCAGAGTCTTTAGAATACCCCTTCATATTTGGGTACTGAAGTTGTGTGCTTAAAGCTGAAGAGAATGACGAGAATGGGAGGAGGGTGTTGTTTCTGGTAAGGCATGTCCGTGCTGGTGCTTGTGAGGGATGTAGGTTTGTTAGCCGCCACTCTCTTTGCCATTCAAGGAATTATTTTGCATTTAGACATCACCACATGATTGGTAGGCGGCGAGATCTCTGATCCTCTGGTATCACGAGGCAAAGCGCTGTAAAGTACTTGAGCTGTACTACAGTGTGCCTTCAGCATGCATGTTAGTCAGTCTGTGCTGCTTTTTATAAACAAGCACAAGTTGTTCAGGAATTATTTACAGATCAGAGTTTTACGGTGGAGTATTAAGGACATTTGTTATTCATCTTTTCTTTTTGACAATATTCAGTATTTAGGCTAAATGCCTTGACTATAAGAGTAAAAATTATGGACAGCGAGCCACTGTTGAATGTTTAAATTTCTTCAAAATAAATGACATGTTGTTTTCATAACCTGAAAACCAAGTTAAGTACCAAACTGTGAATTTTGTGTACTGTTGTTAGTGTTGTTAGTGTTGTTACACCCCTAGTACAGAATAACAAAAGACATACCTCCAGGTTGTATTTTTCCTGGTCCTGCTCCTGCTGTTCCACTTTGTATCAGTTTGTTGTGTCTCAAGAGATCATTTGTAAAGTAATCAGTTTAACACTTACAGAGACTATAAAGGTAATGTTGTTCGATCTGTCTCAGTCTGGCAAAGTGACAGCAGATAACAGCGTGGGCCGCTTCCTGATGGACCTGGTCAACAAGGTGCCCACCATCTCAGCAGAGGACTTCGAGAACATGCTCAATTCCAACATCAATGTAAGTCCTACTCAGCAGCTAGAAGAGTGCATGTACTAGAATTTCTCATATAAACAGCTAATGTTTTCCGATGCTTGTTTTTCCTCAATGGATTTTAGTGCATCTCCTTCAGCCTTCCATTCATTATTCACTTCCTGCACCCAGGCTTGTTTTTCACACATTGGCACACTCCCATTGATTAGAGGAAACATTTAATTACACTTTGTTAGTGCTCTCTTGGCTCCTCTTGTCTGATACTTCCTTGCTGAGCACTTGTCTTTCCGAACATGTAGTCCTTCATGTTTGTTTGCTTTTAACTCTGTTGGATGAGCCTCAGACTGTTTGTCACTCTGAATATGACTGTAATAACAAGTAAACGCGCTTCTTTTTTTCGTTGCAGGACCTGTTGATGGTGACCTACTTGTCTAACCTCACCCAAGCACAGATCGCTCTAAATGAGAAGCTGGTGCTGCTCTGAGGGGGTTTCTGCAAAGTGATTCATATTTAATTTTTGTATACTTTTTTTTTTTTTTGACTGAGCTGAATTAAAAACGTTAAACAGTCATACAGTGTTCACCCTCACTTTCCAGACATTGTTCTTGGTAATACTGTTGTTACAGATAATGCAAGGGCGTTCTCTTGGTCATATTGCTAATGTAATCTGGCTTTTTGAATAAATGTTCCAGAGCCACATATTAGACAGCTCACATTTACTGCTGTTAACTCCTTGCAGCGCAGCCTTAATGATGTTTGAGTAGGAAAGAGGAACGCACACCAGTGTTGGAGACGTACCAACCATGATGTTTGAATAATGTACCAGTACAACACTGGTGTGATTGTTTGTTTGTTTTTTGGGTTTCTTTTTTTTTATTTTGGAGAGAAGTGTCCCAGGGCTCAAGACAGAATTAAGACGGCAACATTTGACAGTCTAACACCAACAGATGTCTTAAGATTTTACATGTAGTGTATTTTAATTAATCTCCATATAAATATGCATTAAAATCAGAACTAAATCGGTCAAGTTGCAAAGCCGTTGTGACAGCTCTGTAAGAGTTTACAGTTTTTGTTAAAAGGTGATAGATTTTTGAAAATGATTGATTTTTTTTTTCATTTCTATTGATTAAATATTTGTTTCAGTTGTAGCTGAGTTGTATTCATCTTAATTGTGAGTCCTAACACTACTGAACATAGAATTAAGATGTCAGCATTTGACAGTCTTCAGCCAACAGATGCCTTAAGTTTTTAAATGTAAGACAGTTGGTTTTTCATTCATTTCTACATACATAAACTTTCAAATCAGAAGCACAAGTGAATCAGTCAAGTTGCACAGCTCCTCTTACAAAAAATTACATTTTTGCTTGAAAAATGACAAACCGTTGCTGGTTATTTTTCTTTTCAGCTGTAGTTGATTTTCGTCTTAATTTCAACGAGTCTTTCAACACTGCTGAAGACAGAATTGAAATTGAATGGTCTCAAACTGACAAATGTCTTGAAGATTTTAATGTGAGACAGTAGGTTTTTATTAAATCTCTACATAAATATACATTCAAATCAGAACCAGAAATGAACAAGTAACGTTGAGAAGCCCTTGTGACAGACCATACCTGGCCTGAGTTACATGTGAAGCAAAGAAAAATTACATTTTTGCTTGACAAATGACAGAAATGTTTGCTGAATATTTGTTTTGATTGATTTTTTGTTGTTGTTGATTTGTAACACTGTTAACACTACTGAAAACACAGAATTAAGGGGTAACACTTGACAGTTTAAAGCCAACAAAATGTCCTAAGATTTTAAAGGAAAGACAGCTGATTTTTATTAAATCACTACATAAATATACATTCAAATCAGAAGCAGCAGTAAATCATTTAAGCAGCAAAGCCCTTGTGACAGGCCATGCCCGGCCTGAGTTACATGTGAAGCTTAGTGCAAAAAGTGGGCATGAGAAAGTCACACAGGTTAGAGCCTGTCTAGAAAGCACATGTGGATCTATGAGGAAATGCGGATTTCTTATTGCTGAGTTGTTGCCGAGTCACACTTGGGTCTCAGGGTTAAGTCTCCGAGTCCTTCTCAGGTTTACTCGGGGGGTTCAGGATCTTCTCCACGGCAGCGTAGCCCTGCACGGCCCGGTCGTACACGGAGTCTCCGGTTGACTTTGCGATGGCCGCAGCCTGCTCCGGGTAGTAGAGGGAGGCGCTCACGGTCATCAGGCCCGCCGGGTAGATCAGCTTCTTAATCCGCGAGCCTCTGGCCAGGAAGAGCCCCAGGACACCGGTGAAGCCGATGACTCCCGCCCGGGGATAGAAGTCCTTCGGCGGGTCTTTCAAGTAGGTGTAGGTGTCGTTCCCAAACTGGACGACACTCTGAACTTTGGGTTTAATTTTGTTGTAGGTGTCCTGACACCATGCCGTGTATGGTGTTACAAACTTCCTGACGGTGGCGACAGTTTCCTCCAGCTGACCCGCTTCAGGCTCAACATACCGGGCTGTCTGCTGCTGAGGAGCGGTGTACAGAGACAGGTCATCCCGGAGTAATGGAGCGGTAGTCGGTTCTTTCTCCCCGTCTCCTCCGGCAGCAGCAGAGACGGTGATCGGCAAGAAACTGAGAGCTCCCACCGGCATGGCACTACCTGTCACCTTCAACATGATCCCTGCGGGCCATGCATTCACTACTACGGTGGCCGAGGAGGGACATGACTACAACTCGAAGCGATAATCACGCCACCTTCCCATTGACTTTTGACAAACGTTTTTATTACGCTTCGCACAAACATCAAGCAAGCTATTTCTGTCTTTGAAGTTCAGTCAGTCACAAAAACTTAGTTTGCGTAGTACCCAAACAGGTTGGTGCAATTAAAAGTGATGACTGACAAACCGATGTAGCCGAGGGTTTTTGCTGTGTTATTATAATAATTAAATAATAATTGCATAAAACAACAAATAATAACTTTTGATATAAGTCTGTAATATAAATATTTTCACAACTTCTTTCATTTTGCATATTTAATTTATAATTTTATAATAATTTAATATTAAATCATTTAGATATATTTAAAATTATAAAATGCTTTAATGACATGTGTAATGAAATAAATAAATTTGTTTATTTAATAACATTGAATAATAATAACTAATGATAAGACAGGGCAAGTGTAAATCATAATGGAGTGAAATAAAACTATAGATAAAATCGAGTAAAAAAGACAAAACAAAGAATAAAAATGATTATAATGGCATAAAATAAAAATAAAAACTTGTTTTAAAAGCTATGATGATAAATATAAAATGGTTAGATAAAACCCAGAATAAAAACTAAATAAAATACAAAAAAAGAGATAAAAACAAAACAATACTGATAATTATAAATAAAGGATTGCTTTGAAGATCTTTTTATGATATATGATGCCTTATAGGTTTAACTGTATAAAAGTGTCTCCACGTTGTTTTTTTAAGGTGAAAATTGTCTTGTCTTTTTTTTTTTTTTTAACTTGGTTATTACTTGGCTTGTGCTTATTACACTTTGTCTCCTGCCAGTAATGTCTCTTTAACATCTATATTTAGGTTAAAGGCCTTATTTTAAAATTATCTGCCTCTCTAGTTTTCATTTATCACATTCATTCATTCATTTGTCTGTTCGTACGTTTTTTTCTTTATATGTGACGTCACTGGTTCCCATGGCAGCCTGAAAGCCTGGTCGTCTCCAGGGAAACGGAAAGCGTCAACAGCAACAGTCCACACGTTCGGTTAGCAAAAATTACATTTATATTATTCAGGCTAACGCTAGTTTTTATTTATTCGGTAACTAGCTATTTTGTTGTGGTTTCTAGGGACTATTAAAGCTAGCTGTTGATTTTTTTAGGATTTAAAAAATCGTCAATTTGTCCTGTTCTGAATGGAGTGTCTTGGAGTCTTATCCGGTCAGAACCTACGGGCTCTGTCTGACTTGTTATCAACTCAGCAGCAGAAGGATGATGATGACGAGTTTAAAGTAAGATATTGTTAAGTCTGAGGTGAACTGATCCCCATTTTGTCTGCCCTGATTTTCATCGTTCATTTAGTTCACTCGGCCTTAATGCCATGAAGTAGAAAGTGACATGAAATGGAATTATTCAAATAAAGTAGAAGTACCTCATAATAATACTCAAAGGTAGAGTAAGTAGGATTTGTTTGAGTTATTCGTACTAAATGTATTAGGATGTCAAATGCCAGCGTTTTAGGTTGGTGACACGTTTTAAGTAAAGCAAAACAATGCGAAAAAAAATAAGGAAATACAGGGAGAGGACAGAGTCTCTGCAGATGTAGAGACCACCACACACTTCTACTGGGCTACTGGAAAGTGTTTCAGATTATACCTTTAAGTACAGCACTTGAGTAAATCTAGCTAATTACTTTCCACCACTGTTCCAAACTCACCCTTGGCTTCCAATAACATCAACTAATCTTAACAGAATGTGACAGCTTGTGCACGGCTGGGTCCTGGACACATTGGCCCTCCACCCAAACAAGATGAAGAAGGTGATGCTTTGTATTTCTTACAAATATCTGCTAAAAATAACTCTTTAAGTCATTATGGTACCTCAGATGGGTGAAGAAAGGTACAAACACAATCTCTCTCTCTCTCTGTGTGTGTGTGTGTGTGTGTGTGTGTGTGTGTGTGTGTGTTTGTGTATTGTTGTTTATTTAGTTTCACCTGCCTATGTGAAAAAGAACAGCAAAGATATCTGGAGCGAGGAAGAGGTGGCTGAGGGCTCCCAGTATGATGACCTTGCTGATCCACGTCCACAACCTGAGTAAGACTACAGAGGAGACAGAAACACACACCAGCTTTTATTATTGTTTACATAGCACCTTTCAAAATATAGTTAAAAACAAAACAATTCAACAATTATCAAAATAGGTGCAAATTAATTTAGTTGTTGATTAATAATAGATTAATTGTTGCATCTCTCAGTGTTTTATGTTCATTGTTAGGTCTGTTAGTTTGTATAGCTGTTCCTTTCTTTGTTTAGCATAATTTATTGATTAATTGATTGATTTACAGACAAAAAATGGCCACCCAGTTTAGCATTTTTTCACCAGAGCCCATGATAAGAATTGGCAGCTGTGCCCACACTGTGTATGGCAGTATATTGTTCTCTTTTTTTTTAAAAAAAAATCAAATCCTACTAATAATCCCCATTTTTGCTAAATGTATCTGTGATCTGATTACATCTTTTTTATCTGTAACTGTGTGTAACCCATTATTCCCAAGCCTGATCTCGAGTTGCATACCAGTTCATGGGGACAAGTAAGTTAGAAATATAATTATGTCCTTGGCCCTGCAGAGCTTTAAAAGTCAGCAAAAGAATCTTAAAATCATTTCTAAACCCTACAGGCAGCCAGTGAAGAGAAGCGAGAATGGGAGTAATGTGGTCTCCTCTTTTGGAGTTGACTGAAAGCTGCATTTTGAACAGTTTGGTGGTGAGAGATGGCTTTCTAAGGCAATTGCAGGTATTTGATTAAATAAAAGCATGAATGATTAAGATAGAAATGACTTAATTTTTCAACTATTTCTTAGCTGAAGAAGGCAGAGTTGAACAACTTCTGTGATTTGGCTCTCAAAAGATAAATTTGGATAAAAAATCCTTCATAAGTTATGGGCAGAGGGCTTCACGTCAGGGTTCAGTACATTTTTTTTAAACTGACACTCACTTAGGTCTGCTTCTTTCTGTTCACTGTTTTCCCTGTTGATGCTGTCTAAATGCCTTTTAGAGAGATGAATACTATATTGATAATTGTGTATCCCTGTATAAGTGTGTGTATAATTTTTGTGTTTTTGTGTTCAGGTATGAAATAATCCTGAAGCAGAGTGTGGGGACAGAGGATCTGTTCTTGGGCTTGAGCAGAAAGGACCCATCCTCCATGTGCTGTGAAGCCATGCTGGTAATTTATTGACCATCACAGGATTTTTAAACTTCACTCAATGTACAGTACTTTTTTGATTCATAGCAAGAGACGTAAAATCAGGCAAGATAACAGAATAGATAAAGAATATGTGGGCTGTCCTATGGAAGCCCTGAGAGGCAAATGATGAATGCATTTTTCATCATGTTTTCTTATTCTGTACTTAAAAACAGGTGAATTTTTGCCAGGATATTCCTTCAGTGTTCCTCTTTATCTTTTTTAAAAATCTATCAAATGGGTAAAAAAAAAAAACTTTGGCTGGGATAATTTTCCAGATTTACAGATGTTCATCTGTGAAAACAGATGGGAAAAAGTTTTGGCAGGTGAAAAAAAAAAGGATCAGGATCACGTAAGTGTTTTCATTTCAGCAACAAGAGACTGAAATGCACCTTTACCCCATGTTCTAAATAGTCCTAAAAGCATTCATGTTTTCTTCCAAGTGAGTTTTAATTACTCTGTGCACTCTACAGTCACTCAACAAGAATATAAGTGCAACACTTATGTTTTTGCAACTATATGTGCTTTTAAGCTTATCAAGAACATGAGCAAGTGATGAACTTTAGCCTCTTGTGGCCGAAATGAGTATTACACCCACAAACACTTGTGCCCCTTTCACACATGGGCTGCAACTCCGCGCTGATCTAACCATTACCTGGAGAAGCTGTACATGAGAATGCAAATATCCACATCAGTTGCCCCTAACTTAACCCTGCCAGCTGCCTTGTCCAAATTGCAAGTGAGCCAAATGTGTGAATAGAGCAGGTCTTGTCTGGAGGATATACAGTATGTGCATGTGAGTGGGCATGTTGATGATGTTTCATGGTGTGTAGCTGCTTCACACTCTTTTCTGCTTGCCTGTATATCACTCACTTCTTTCGTTTTTATACAAACTATCTGCCAATCAATATCAGTCTACATGAGCCTCATTTTTAGCTCACTTTATAATCCCTATAATCCCCAAGTCTTTATCATCTGTGATGCAAAAACACAAGATTTCCACATAGTGAGAGAAAGTAAGTAGTGAATGTCCTGCTCATAGTTTAGTTATGAAATTCCAGTGTACCACAAAGTGTCTCTTCTGCCAGGCAGGCAGACCAGAGTCACACTGCTCACCATTTCTGTCACAATTAGTTTTGAGACTCGGTTTGTATTCATATCAACACAAAAACAGTCATCAGTCATGAGTCCTCCTCCTGCTCTGCTGGTGCCACCGCTCACCATGTGGAGTATTTGAACATGTGAAAACACCTCTGACTCGTCTGAACAGTCTTGTGTTATGTGGTATATGTGTGTAAGGGCAAATTTGGACACTGTATCGACCTGATTCTCAGGACATTGTTCAGAGTTTTGATGTGAAAATGCCTTTAGAAAAATGATCCTGACAAAAAATTACCTGCCAAAACAGGCGACAGATAACTTGAAACTCTTTGTGGACAAATAAATTATCCACTGTAAAGAAAAAATGTTGAGAAAACTGATCATTTCAAGGCAACCATCTTCACTAATTTTTTTAGTTTGAAGCTTGAAGTCATGCAAACCTTTTGTTAAGATAATAGGTAATTTATTTTTCTTCTTTAGATAAACTTGAATCTTTGACTTTTAGAAAAAAATAAAAATTCTGAATTTCAAAAATTGTTCACAGTGAGTGGTGAATCCAATTAGTCATTAAATTATTAACCAATGTTCACTTTTAAGTTCAAAATGATCTAAGAAGAAAAGTAAAATAGGTCAGCAAAACACTTTTAAATTATTTTCAAAATTTAGTTGATTGAGTTCGATTCAAAAGATATTTTTTTGTGTGAAGATAGTGACCTTGAAATTATGAGTTTTACAGTGATCTGCAAATCTTTCTTTTTTCCCTTCCAATGATGAGAAATTTCAGTACTTTTTAGAGCCTTTGACAGTTTCTCAGACTTTTATCAGACCCTGCATTAGAAGTGAAAAGGCAGTGTATTTTAACAACAGAGAGAAAATCACATAACCCGAACAACACAATACAAGTGAAACAGTTGTAGCCTGTCTGAATAAAGGTGAAGATTAAAGTGTTCACAGTGTACAGTATTAAAGATACGGACTTTTTCCCACTCTTAGGTGAAAATCAAACTTCCTGACACAAAAACAACAGATGTGGTCCTGGATGTAAAAGAAAAGTTCTTTGATCTACGGACACCAAAATAGTAAGGGATGCCTTGAAAATGTTCTCTTTCATTTTTGAATCCCCTCAAGACGGGGCAGCAGCGGTTCAGACCAAAAGCTCTCATTTCCGGACATTTCCTTTTAATCAGAGGTTCACATCATGATCTGAGCTTTGACTGCTGTTTCACACCGCCGTTACATCCTCCTCTCTCATATGTGCACACTCTCCCTTAAGGCTCCGCCGTCTCTGTAACCTATCTTCTCTCCTCTCTTCAGTAAACTGGGTCTTCATCTTCCACATCCAGTCCACAGCCGCCGGGGAAAAGCTCAGTTCTTCAGTGAGAGGGAGGAACTGGAGGTGACTCTACCAATGAATCGCCCCATGGATTTTATCAACATGCAATGAGAGAGAATAAATTACAACACCTGACAAGCGTTCAAAAGGTTTAACAGTACAACCACAGTGTTTAAAGGTCAAAGAAAGAATAATGATCAACATGTTAGTTTTCTGTCATTTGTGTTCTGTGAGTGTTGATTTAGAGGGAAGACCAGGCGCAATTGTAGTATTTTTTACATTTTCATTGACACACTCACAGATTACTCACTCACAGATTACAGAAGAAAATACTGAACATCCAAAAAGTAATTTTAATACCTCAAAATCTATCACTTTTTTTTGCTGAAAACTTCTGCCAAGGTCTGACTGAGCAAGTTCAGTGTCATCACTCTGGCTTGTTTCTGGAATTCAGTGTGGTACAACTCCCCCATGTTACAATATCCCTCAGTCCCCCCACTGATTCTGTGAGTATTAAATTTGGCTTTTCTAATAAATATTTGTCTTATTGCGTGATTGCTTTGTAATTGGATAATCCTATATGGTTGTAGAGGGTAAACCCAAGTAAGCTTTGTCTGTTATTTTAGGTTGACACCTTTATTATGAATGGTATAATCATAATGCACACAATAGTTGCTATAGCAAACTGATATCTAAAACAGTGGACTTTTAAGTGGAAAGGTGTTTAATAAAGGATAGTTTCAAGTTTTGGAGTATCTATTAAAGGCCCAGTGTGTAGGATTTAGTGACATCCAGCAGTGAGCTTGCAGATTGCAATCAGTTTGTCCTGCTCATCCCAATACTCACATGCCAATATGTATGTTGATAGAGTCAGTGGTGACTAATTGTTCCTTTTCTTTGGGAAGATGCCCACTTGATTTGGCCCACTGACTAGCGAGACCTCATTAGTGTCAGCTGAACTTTGGACTGCTTTGCACAAATGGCCTGTATGGCATGCACAAATTAAGTTGATTTCCAAAATACTTTGCCTTCATAAATGAGCAATTTGAGGCACTTTTTTGCAAAATAAAATAAGAGTTGATGGCAATGGCCAATCCACTACAGCTGACCAATTAACCGTTGGAAAGACTGAAGTGACCAGCTTACCCTTTTAGCTTTTTCAGCAGGGCTACACATGTAAGCACTGTGTTAAGATATTCTTGAGAAACCTATCAGCTATTGCTTCTGGCAAGATATACTATTCACCTTTTAATTGTTTCAGGCCAGCAACATCTTAACATTTGAGTGAGTAAAATGGAGGAATATTATAAACAAGTGACTGAAGTGTACAGTACAATGCAGTAATTATCTAATTATCTTATCCTGATTGCATAATAGAGACACAAAATTAACTCCATGTTTAAAGGGACAGTACAGCCCAAAATCAAAATTACATATTTTTTCCTGGCCAGTAGTGCTATTTATCTACCTAGATTTGTTTTTAGTGTGAGTTTCAGAGTTTCGGAGATATCTGCTATAGAAATGCCTGCCATCTCTCCAATATAATGGGACTAAATGGCACTCGGTGTGTGGTGCACAAAGCATTAAAAAAAATGCATTTGAAAAATTCAGTCACAATGTTTCTTTCTAGAAATCATGACCCGGTTACTCTAGACAATCCACACACCTTGTTGTGACCACTTTCATATAGGAACTACTTTGTTTGTAGAAAGTTAAGTAGTCCCAGTAGATTCTAAAGTAGTTCCAGACAATTCTACTGCAGAGAGAAAGTGGTTCCTACATGAAACTTTTCATAACAAGGTCTGTGGATTTTCTTGTTTTCCAGGGACAGAAAGATAGCAGATGCCGCTTGAAGTAAGTGACTGGTGGCAAGACATATACCAGCAGCGTGCATCCAGTGAGTCAGATTACGTCTGGCATAATCCAGGTCTCCTAAACCCTGGCATGCTGTTTGCACACTGTCACGCCACACAGACCCAGTTCAGACAGTGCATGTGCATGTGAATGTGGCTCCAAGTGAAGGCCCAACAGTGAAGATTTAGGCTCAAAACATGGTGTAAATGACATCTTTCAAGTCAATTTAGCATGTTGGGGCTTTAGGAGACTTGGATTACACCAAACAAGCAGTATGAAGGCATTTAATGTTTTCTTTTCTGTTGTTTTTGTACATTTGAAAACTGGTCATCATTCACGTCACTTCATTCACTTGTTTGGGAAATTCTGCAGTACAGTTCTCTGTGAAACTCAACAGTGTTTGTGGACTACATAAACTAAACCCGACCCTCAATTGGCATGACGGTGAACGGATAATGACTGAATTCATTTTTGGATGAATTATCCCTTTAATGCAAAAAAAAACAAAAAACAAAAAACAAAAAAGTAATAAAACATATGCACAGGCTAAGTTACATTTTAAGGGTTGAGATAAAAGTTGCATATTGCCACTAGAATACAGTAAAATGAAACATAAAATAGTGTTGCTAAAAATGATCAAAACATATAACACTCGGGTTAGTTAGTGTAGTAGTTAGTGTATGAGGACATCCCTGCTGGGTGTGTGCACTGTGGAGCCAGTGCCACACCTCCGAGCATCGTTACCGCAGCAGCAGCGGTGGTGGTGTGATCATGTGACGCCTGCATTTCCGACACAACAATACAACACCGTATCAGTCTGCATTCACGCTCCCACTTTCCCCCCTCCACGCCTCGCTCTCGGTATGGCGGACGGCGAGAGGTCCCCGTTACTATCAGATCTGGGAGATGGTGCTCTCGGCAGCGGTAACGGCGGGGTGTCTCCCGGTGCAGCACCCTACGGTGTGCCCAACAAACCACAGAGTGAGTATCCATGGAGCTCTCTCCTCCACCCTCAGCTAGCCTAGCTTACGTTAGCCTCCACTGACTGAGCATTCTGGTTAGCCTGCTAGCTCAGCGGTGACAGTGACAAAGAAACAGCCTGTTGTGACTGTGTCTATGCAGGATGTAATGAGTATTTCTTTATTAGCATCTCCTGGGGATACACTATGTAGTTTAACAATCACGACGTGGGACAGAGGCTGAGGGAATCTCCTAACTAGCTAACCTAGCAACCGTTACGTTAGCCTGCTAGCTAGCTTTGCTTAGCACCGGCAAACCACCGGCAAACCCCCATGGTTTGCAGCTCAGTGGTATTATCACTGAAAAACGTTTTATTCTTGCTACCTAACATATCTTGTTGCATGTATTTTAACAACCGAATGTTGCCCATTGCACTCACAAGCTAGATAACTGTATCGTTGAGCTAGCTAGCATCTGAGGAACACCTGATGTGGTTGACACATGAGACAGCCAATATGGAGGCTGCTGAGGGATGCTGCAAGAGAGACTGCAGCCAATGACAGCTCACGGGACTGTCTAAATCCAGTGTTCGAAAAAGCATGATATATGGCTCCGTATTGTGTTTTACACAGTCATTCACCCTGCTTGATAAAAAATGTACAGCAGGTAGTACTGTAGGGTTGTCACTATACCAGAGTTTTACACTAAGATACGGTACTAGTACAAAAAAAAAAACTTGATACCTCTTTCAATACCAGGTTAAAAAGAAGACCTAGCTACACAAAATATGTACACATTTTTTTCTTTTTTTAAATGTATAATCTGCACATAGTGGTGCTATGGAAAAAAAATAACTGAACACTGTTTTTTACTATGCTGCAAGCCAAATTACAGACAGGAATATAAAGACTGAACTGATTATAGCTGCACCAATTAATTGATTGGTTGTCAACTATTGAATTTATCACCAACTATTTGGATAATCAATTAACCGGTTTGAGACATTTTTTAAGACAAAATAGTTGAAGTAAAGGCTAATGTTTCTTGTAGACAAGCATGCAGAAGGAAAATCCATGGGCAAGAGAAGCAAGGACACTTGCATGCTGTCCTTTATTTGCATAATTTTTAAAAAACTTTTTATATATTTAAATGCAAGCAAAGGACAGTGTTCAGGAGGTCTATGTTCTTTGAGAAAAAAACAAAAGTTCTCAGATTCGTTTTTCTTAAATACGAATGTCATGTTTTCTTTACTCCTCTCTGATGATTAACTGAATATCTTTGGGTTGTGGACAAAACAAGACATTTGAGGATGTCACCTTGGGCTTATGGAAACACTGACTGACATTTTTCACCATTTTCAGATTTTTAAAAATATAATCAATTAAATAAGAAAATAATCAACAAATGAATAGACAATGAAAGTATTTGTTACTTGCAGCCTTAGAACTGGCGATTAGTACTTTTGAAACTATCAAATGTTAGTATTGTTTTAAACGTGGTATTGAAGTATTGATACTTTTAACTACCAGTATATGCTATACCTATAGTGCTGTATGCTGCATCTGATAGATAAAACTGTCCCACTTACTTATTCATTCTTTCTTCATGTCTCTCACACATACTAACACTCTTATTTGTTGTAACTAACCCGCTCCACATTCCAGGAGTGTTTTTCTTCTAAAGCTCCTTTCAGTTGAACTCGAGACCAAATCTTATTATCTTGTTAATCGTAACTTAATGGGCTACTTGTCATGAGAATTGAGGCTCTTTTTCTCAGTCCATTGCGCAACTCTTGTGACTGTGTTGTTCCCTCAACAATCCATCCATTTGCCACTGTTCGTACTACTTTTGTATTCATCATTCTATCCCTTCCTTGTCTCCCTCCCTGTGCAGGCTTCCCTCCGTTCCCCAACTCCACTCAGCCTTCGGTGCTCCTAGGGGAGGACCCTCCGCCCTACTCTCCTCTCACCTCCCCGGAGAGCGGCAGCGCCCCTGTTATCAGTTGCAGGGTGTGTCAGAGCCTGATCTCTGTCGAGGGAAAGATCCACCAACACGTGGTGAAGTGTGGGGCTTGCAACGAAGCTACGGTAGGTTTCTGAAGGAATCTGTGCAGCCACACACACAGTTTGTTAATATACTGTGTAAACAAACTGTGTGTTGCTTCAGACGCATGAACACACACAAATTACAAAAACACATTTCTTCTTAGTCTCATGTGTCTCTAGTGGTTGACTAATATGGGTTTTTCAATGGGTTCTTAAGAGAATAGGGAGGCTGATGGCTGATAAATAATACTGATATCAAAATCATTCCTTAGAATATCGCAAATTGCAGTATCAGTCATAATGACCCTAATTAAATAGTTTTTTCAGAGTTGCTCAATCCTAATTTTAGCAAACATTTACAATATCATGCATGAGAGTTATAATACAGGGGTTGAAACTAACAGCAGCCACATTGAATTTCTTTATCGGCTTTGTGAGAGCAGGCATCGGTCGATGCAGATTATTTCAAAATGCCAGATAACTGGGTGTCTACCCCCACAGAAGTTTTAGTTTTATTTAAGCCATGTTTTGAGATATGTGTCTCTTGGGTTTCTGCCTCTGCTTCAGTACAGTGCTGCTAAAAGCAAAAAAAAAAAAAAAAAAAAATCCAAAAGCATCTATTTCCAAAATAGGTATCCTCATTACTAATCCACAGAGCTCACAGTGAGGCCACTAATAGTCCCTATAATCCCCACTAAAACATTTTTTGGGCGTCTTTGGTAGAAGGTAGTTCCTGGGTGAACCAACTTTAAAAATATATTGTTTTTAGTATTTAAACATCATGGGAACATTAATGGATTTGATTATAATGATGGGCAGTCTGTTTTAAGTTTCTAATTTCCAGATCCAAGGACACAGAGCCTCCTAATTGCTGTAATTTAGTTCATCAAACATCAAAACATAAAGCATTTACATATTTAATCTGGTTGGTTTGATCAGGTGAGTGCGATGGCATTTGAACTTGGCACCAAACAATCAAAGTGAGACTTGAGATTGTAAAGATGATACAAGTCCTCTTCCAAATGTATATAATACAAATATAACACTTGTAGATATCAAAACTAAACTATTGCCCCTCATTCATCTTCTTATCCATTCAACCGTTTTGATTTTATGAATTCCAGCACAGTCTCATGACGATGCAGTACTTAACATATCTTTTTGCTAGCTCATTGTGGGTCCATCAATTAGACAAATAGACTAAAAGCACATGTAACTGTTTATGAATGCCAGTGGTCAGAATAAATTGGACTATATTTAACCATGCCATTAAAGCGAATAATAATTTAGCATCACTGGTCAAATATTGTAATTAAGTTGCCTGTAAATTCATGACATACTGTTTCTTCTAAAAAGTTTTTTAAATGAATTTCTGACATTTTCTTTTGAGGCCAAGTTTTTTATTTTTTTATTTTTTATTTTTTTCCATTCATTTTGAAGGTAACGATTCATATGAAAGTACCATAGCAGAATTTGAATTTGCATAACTCATCTATTCAATAGGGTACTCCCATAAACCATCTCTACATTGCTTTCCATTTACATATTGTGAAATAACCAAAAATAAATAAATACGTACAAATAAAGCTAATAATAATCATAAATAAAATAATAATAATAGCTGTATACTGTATATAGAAGAAAAATAAAAATGACATTAATTACTAAAATAAAATTCTAACCTCCATCTACACTTCCATTGATCATGAATTTTACTTTGCGCACTCTTCACCCCACAGCCCTTCCCCTGTGCCCTGAATTCTTGGTTCTTTTAACCTGTAAAGTTATATTTGCGTCATAGACAGTTATTAAAGTCCCTTTTATATTCTTCATTCTTTTTGTTTTTCCTAATTGGACCCAAGGTATCTTAAACTCCTCTTCAAACCATTTTGACAATGGGCTCAGCATAAAGCATAAATAATACAGTTCAAAATTTGGGACATTTAAACCTCCTGATCTATAATTACATTGAAGTATTGGAGATGTAGCCCTTGGTTTAGTCATTTCCATGTAAATTTTGAGACTAAATGATATTCTAATGGAAAAATTAAGAAGATAGAGGGCAAATGTTGGTCCAAAAAGTGGTCCAAATGTTGAGAAACTCAAACACCAACCGCAACCAAATGTAGTAGATAGTCTCACTGTTGTCTTGATAATGGTCCTGTTGTTATGCTTCTGTTGTAACACAGGTATCACAAATAATCTGACAGTGATATTGTGAAGTTTTCCTGAAGTTTTGCCACCTTTAACTAAAGAATGTTCTTTAACTGCTCAGGTGTGACAAGACACAACAAATAATCAAGTGCTCAGCTGCACTTCTACGTTACTGATTCACGAAAGATTGAACATGTGTGAAGGCAAATTTAGTTAGGAAAAGAGTCCCACAGAAAAAGTATCTAAATTATTGGGGCATTTGGAGAGTTGTTTTGAAAATAACGTAGCATATAATTTTTAACAACCATCACCGTCAATGGCTGTATGAGTTTGCATCACTAGTTATGCAGATCGGTATACAGATGGAAGAGAAAATATGTCCAGATGTTACCAATTGGCAATATGAGAAATTTACAGATGGAGGGAGCATATGCAGAAGTGGAGAAATATGTCCAGGCTGCACAAATATAGACTGCTGGCTGCATCCTTATATAACATACAGATGAGGTTACATTTAGACTAAATTTAGCCTAGATGTGCAAGATGTAATGTTAGCATTACAGATGGTATTTGCATCATACAGACATGTTAAGACCCATATTTGCTCAAATCCAAAGATTTGTACTGGAGTGAGGACAGGAGGCAAAATATGTAACTGTAATATGTGTGGGACAGCAATTCTTATTTGATAGGTTTGATCAACAGGGTCTTTAGCTGTGTTAATTTGGCAATCTTCTTTTTGTCAGTCCCACATTGTTAATTAGGCTAATAAATTAGATGAATTAAGACATAAGAATTTTTTCTAACCCAGCTGTAATTGGACAGTTGAAGTGGCATGATAATTGATATAAGTAGTTGCAGGTAAACAATATAAATTGTTGTTTCACTGCTACAGATTTCCTTGTCAAAAACCGCCTTAAATGCAGTTAATGGTTAAAAGCGGACCGCAACACAGGATAGACTGAGATCGCAGAAGCAGTGATTATATACAGACTTGCCAGATACAAAGTTGCAAAACTTATTTGAGGCTACTACATGGAGTTTTTAACTGGTTATGAAACAATCTCAATTTATTACTGACGCCTCTATATAAGTTGACCAGACCATCCACGAGAAGATCGGCTATTTCTATGTAGTTGTTTTTAATGCCTGTCAACAGGTCAGATTCTCCTTGAAAGA
Source organism: Lutjanus campechanus (assembly GCA_027495735.1). Lineage (NCBI taxonomy): Eukaryota > Metazoa > Chordata > Actinopteri > Lutjaniformes > Lutjanidae > Lutjanus > Lutjanus campechanus. Next base: position 36,738 of record JAJHUR010090572.1, read on the forward strand.
TGAAATGAGGCTGTGTTTACATTTTCCCAGGCAAAGTTACAGTGAGTAATTTGTCAGTCAGTTAAAAAGAAGCAGGAGGAGATTTTTATTTTACTTTTGACATCATATTTTGTGGTTATTATGGTGGAAAAGTTACTGCTTTTGTCCACAGGGGCCTCCAAAATCAACAAAATGTGAAAGTTCCCTCTATTATCTTTAATCACAAAGAAAATTCAATTCAATTCAAACTTTATTTCAGACTCATAATCGGGTCCACAGTAAGGTTGTCAAAAGTATTGATACTTGAATACTTTTTCAATGCTATGTGTAAAATTCTCCTCCCTGAAATGTGGCTTGCAGGAAAACCAGCCAGTGTTCAGTGACTTTTTTTCTGTACCAGCATTGTTTGCAGGTTGTCAGGCTTCAGCGTTAATGTTTTCTGTCTCTTTTCTAGTCGGAGTATTTGGGTAAGAAAGCTACTTGCCTGAAGACAATATTTACTTGCCCCTCTACAAATGGTTTTATTAGCGATTATTAAATAACAACAAAGACTGAAGTTAATTGTCATGTTTAATACAGGGCTGCAACGTCTATTAAATAGACCATCCCAGTTTTTTTTAAGTCAAATGTGAGGTCTTTAAATGTATCATTTTGTCAGTCGAAAACCCAAATATATTAAATTTGATATGATAATAAACAGAGAAAAGCAGGAAATCTCCATATTTGAGAGACTGAAAACAGCATGCTCTGCCATTTTGCATACAAATGACTTTCATTATTAATCAGTTATCAAAGTAGTTTAACAGTTTAATTGTTTTTTACCACTTGGCATTTTACTTGAAGTGGGAAAGCTTTATTGTTGAGCCTTGGTTGTTGATGTAAAAGTAGGATTGGGAAACATGTTAAGTTTTCCAGCTGACCACTGTCAGCTCATCATCAGGCAATTGCCAGCATATTTGTGCACATATGTCTGGTGCCTATTCCATAACAAAAAAAAAAAAGAAAAGAAAAACAAGACATACAAAACAACACCACAGAAATTATCTTTTAATTTTGACAGAACCTATGTAGGCTATTTTATCAGTGTTTTCGGAGCCTATAAGAGCAGCTCTTCTGAGCTAAAGCCTCTATGACGTTGTTTTCTGACTCATTCAAGCAACCCATGAAATTGTACATCACATGTCTTGAAGTGCCTCACAGGTGGGAGCACCAGAGAACAAACAGTTGGCTGGCAATCGGCCATCTGGGAACCTGAAGCAGCAACCTCATTGCATCATTGTAAGCCACCACATAACTACTTTTCCTGTAGCTACACCAAAGATGAGATATAAGCACAGGTGTGCAGAAGGCTTGAAATAATGAGCATTTACATTGACAGAACCCATACTGAACTTGTGAAGCAACATATTGGCCACGTAATATAGTTTACAATACTGTTGCTAAATGTCTGCAGTCAGTCAAATCAGTGAGAAAGTGGCCAGGGTATTTTATTTCCTTAGCTTGAACTAATCATGGATGATGTATGCACATAGCAGGCTGATACTAAAACAAATATATTGCAGGAAAGACAAAACTTGTCACTACATTTCAGCTATCTCCAGGAAGGGAAATTAACACCAGGTAAATGCTGGTAAAATATGAAAGTGGCTGGTAGATCACAGACACAAAATAATGACTTACTAATAAGGGCTGGTGAATTTGAACATTTATCTGCCAGCAACTAGTAGATGTTCACATTTTGCAAAGTTAATTTCTCGCCCTGTATCTCATAGTTTAGGTATTTTCATTGGATTTTTTTTCTCAGTATTTTTAAAGATTATTTGGGGGGATGTTTGCCTTTGTCTGACAGGACACCCTGTAGATAGACAAAAAATTAGGAAGAGAGGGAGTGGGAAAACCTGCAACAAAGGGCGAAATGGGATCTAATCCACGGCCACAGCCCAGTCCAAGGACTGAGCTACCAGGGCGCCCTTAATTAGAAATTTGGAAGAATTTTGATATATTTTTGTTTGTTCGTTGTTTTTTATTTATTTATTTTTTATCTCAGGACAGCAGATTATATTACAGGCATATATTAGGACAAGGGCAGTAGCATTTCCTCCATCGTCAACAGATTTTTACAAAATGTAAGAATTTTGTGCATTTTGAGAGAGCTATAAAGTGCACACACAAGAGTAATTAAAGGTATGTCAGAGGAAGATTGGAAAGTGAAAAAATCGTTTTCTCAGAACAATGTTACATGGTCATTTATTCAGTACCACCACAAAATCTGGCTGTTTACATATTTGACCTACGTATTTGATAAAGTATTTAACGAAGACATTTTTTTTAGGACCACAGCTGCAACAATTAATTGATTATTAAATTAATTAACTATTTTGATTAATCAAATAATTAATTTGAGTAAGTTAAAATGGAACAATTCTCTGATTGCAATTTATTAAATGTGAATGTTTTCTGCTTTCTTTACTCCTCTCCGATGGTAAACTGAATATCTTTGGGTTGTTGACAAAACAAGACATCATTAAGATGTCACAAGAAGACTTCATCTTGGGCTTTGGGAAATGGTTATTGACATTTTGACAGTTAATTGCAGTCCTACTTAAAGCTGCAGTAGGTAGAAATCCTGAAAACGGTTGATTTTTGAGTCTCATCTGAGTTAGGTTTGGTTTTCTGTGTCCTCAGCTCCTCCCACTAGATGAGCTGCACGCCCTTCATGAGCGCAAGTAACCGTTAACGAGGCTCGTGAGCGAGCACAGACCGACAGACATCAACTGTGTGTAATAAAACAGACACCTGACAGTAAAAAACACCGACAGAGGATCTCCTGCACACACGAGTTCAGTATCACAACACCCGCTTGTTAGAGGGGGACAGAAAGGAGGCTCGGGGCCGCGGTCAGCGCCACATAGAGAGCCCGCTTGGAGAGGAGGCTCGCGGTTCATGTCGGCGCGCCTCTCCGCGATATAAGCGATCATGAAAATAATTTGTTTATTTTTTT